>VWYP01018222.1:32057-70951 GCA_013400435.1 Pycnonotus jocosus | reverse complement strand
TGACCGCAGGCCGCCAGCGCCCGCACAGCCGCCACCAGCGCGCGGCCGCCATGCTGCCGGCGCGAGCGCCTCACTTCCGCTCTCCCAGCAGAGTCGGCCCCACCCACACGGGGTCGCGTGGCGGTGCGCACGTCCGAGCCCGCCCGTGAGCGCGTGTTCAAACCCCGGGCCTGCGCCGGCTGCTAAAGGGAGGGACGCGGCAGTTATGGTGGGGCTTTGGCCATTGCCCAACCTTCGTTTTCCTCCTCGGTTCACTGGAGCCGGCTACCTAGACAGCTCCCGAAATATCTCCAAGGATGGAGACTCCATAATCTCTCACCCTGTGCCACTGCTCCAACAGCCTCTCCGTAAAAAAAGTCTTTCCTGATATTTCGAGGGAGCCCTTCGTGTTTCTTTTTGTGCTTATTGCCTCTTGTCCTGTCACTAGGCATTACTGAGAAGAGCCAGGCTCTGTCCTCACACCTCTCCTAGGTAGGTTTTGCTCTACATTTATGACACCCCCGAGCCTTCCCTTCAGCAGGCAGCAGTGCCAGCTCCCCCGGCCTTTCCTCAGGGGAAATGTCCAGTCCCTCCATCATCTCTGCAGTTCTTTGCTGGACTCTCCATGGCGTGTCCGTGGTGCTGGTAGTGGGGAGCACAGAGCTGGACATAGTTTGCCGGCCTGGCCATAGCAGTGCTGAGCAGAGGCTCCCGTCCCTGAACTTCGCCAGGACACGCAGAGGCACAGTAGTGGCTCGGGTTCAACTCCAGGCCCGGCAGAGCCCTCAAGTCCTTCTCCACAGAGTTGCTCTTCAGCAAGTTGGCCCCCCTGTGTGTCCTGGTGCACGAGGTTATTCCTCCCCAGCTGCAGGACATTGCAATTCTTTTCACTGAACTTCATGTTGTTCCTGTTAGCCCTTTTCATCCTGTTGAAAGATTAAATTAAAGATCCAAGGGAGCATTGAGATTTGTCTCAGTGGTATTTGGTGAAAACACAATGGGCAATGGGCACACGTCAAAAGACAAGAAATTCTATTTAAAGAAAAGGATTGTTATGGTGGAGGTGATCGTGTGGAACCTGCATCCTTGGAGATGTTCAAAATCCAATCAGACAAAGTCCTGAGCAGCCTGCGCAAGCTGCTTCTGCTCTGCTCTGAGCAGAGGGGTTTGACTGGGGCTCCTCAGAAACCCTTCAGCCAAGCTGGTGGTACCACACAGGAGTCTGCATGGCCGGGAGGGCAGGAGGGGTAGACTACGTGCCAGATGCACCCCAAGTGGACTGTTAGGCCTTAATGGCCCTGGGCAGCCTCCCTTGGAACTTACACCTCAGACCTGCTCATCACTTGCTGTTGTCTTATGGTCTGACTTCTGAGTCTGTGCTGTTACCTTTCTTGGGTGCTGTGGGACTGGGGATACCCTTTCCCAGCAGCCCTGTTACTCAGCTTGATTCCTGTCCGTTAGGGAACAGAAGGCAAGAAAAAGCGATATCAAAGGGAGAACAAACAGCTTTCACTTTGTGCAGATGCCATTAATGCAACATTTTAGCAAGTAATATAAACGCATTATTGTTTAAGCCTCTGAGACCTCTTCCACATAACCTTTTTTGGGGGTGGATTTTCCAGGTGGAAGTATGTGTCTATGTGCTGTCTGGTGCAGATGAAACAAACCTCATGTAGCTTTGTCAGTTTATGGATATATGCCAAAGATGACATGAAAGAAGAAGCTTTAGGGAAAGGCCTTGTCAAAATCTGAGATTAGTATTTTACCCAGGAGGTAGGCACATAGAGATAAGAAAGTATAATACATCATGTGAAAAGCAGTGTCTCTGACTTTGGAAGGTCACAGTCCTAAGGAAAATAATAGAAAAAAACATCATGGAAAAGTATTGTGGAAAAAAATCCCTTTATTTTTCAAATATGGAAACTATCTGTATTAATACTGAAAATAACAGCATGAAAAAAAAAAAAGCCCACAGGAATTAACAGAGTCAAATTGCATGAATGCCATGAACACATTGTACAGTACTGATTTCCAGTTTTTCTTTGGGCAGAGCAGGACATACAATTTCGGGTCAATTTTCATGGGCAGCTCTGACTCCGGGAATAATGTGTATGTATCACAAACAAAAAGTGACATGTCGCCTAACTGAAAATCCATATTCTTCCTGGATTTTCTCTCTTCAAATTAGTGTTGAAGAGTTATGTCCTTATCCAAGAGCTACTTGTGTATTTACACTTTGAGATAGCTCTCTGTTTCATCCCATCTGTAATCATTAGGGAGAGATCTGTTTGCAAATAGAAGGAACTTAAAAAGTTTCTGGAAGAAGAAGCAGCAGGACCGCAGTAAAGACTGTATAAGCTCACAAATATCCGGTAATTTTAAAAGACAGTGGATAAAATTATAAAATACCATTCAATTATCCAGTTTTGAAGGCTGAGTTAGTACAAGACCAGCACTGGATTTGGAAGGAGTACAAAATACTTTAGTATTCTTGACCGATCTCTGAAAGCTTGGCCTTTGCCAAAACAGATGCAGTATTGATGGGGGTGTTTGGGATGTGTGCATACAAGGACACAGTGGAGAATTTTTTCGATACATTGAGAAGTTCTCATTTCATCTCCACCAGGTGCAAGACAAAATTGGGATGCATTGAGCTCCTTTCTGGGAAATCTGGCTTTGAAAAACTCATTTCTGTAATGAAGTAGAACAGCCTCAGTTTTTTGATTCAAGTATGGAGTTAAATGAGTAAATCAAGATGGACACCAAGATGAAATATGCAGCTTTATACACAGTGAGACTGTAGTATTGGCTTTCCTTCTTGGATTAGTAGTAAAAAATTTGACTCTGTATATGTATGCTTGCACACATGCACCCCTTACATATATGTGTGTGTATATATATATATATGTAAGTATATGCAAATTTCTGACAATACTTTGATGTTCAGGTACTGTAAACAGACAATCCCAATCATAATCTGGTTAACAACATGGGTAAACACCAGAGCTAAAAGCTATAAACTGAATTCTGAAATTCCCAAAGTAAGACTGGTTTGCATTGTTGGAAAATGAGGCCTCTACTTGTTTGTGCTCTGTTAATCTTGTGTGGAAAGCAGGAAATCACAAATGGCAAGGCTTGGTGCATACTGCTTTGTGGGAACATCTGTGAACATGTGGATGCAATGTGGTATGGAGAGTCCCTTTTGTGATAAGTGTACATGTCTGCTTACAGGAACTGAAAACAGGTTAGACTCCTGCTGAGTTTTATTGAAGTATCATTAGGATCCTTTCAGATAGCTTTTAGAAATGATTGGGCTGGAAAGACCCTTTGTGATATCTCTAAGCCAGAAAGCATGTGCATATATTATAAAGCTAGAAGGGACCCTTATGACCAATCTAGTATGAGTGTCTGTGTAACCCAAGCCATAGGACTTCCCAGAATTAGTTCCCATTTGAGCTAGAATCCAATCCAGCAATCTTCTGATTCATCCTTCAGTTTGCCCTTTTTATACAGGAAGTGTCTTCAGGATTAGAATTCAATGTTTTCTTGAAAAGTTGGAAAAATACTCTGAAAAAAAAAAAAAAAAAAAAAAGAAAACCAAGAAGCAGTTCAATATGGACAAATTGAAATTACTTCAATAGTAATAATCAACTGCACAAACACAGGCTGGGAAATTGCTTGGATAGGCAGCAGTCCTGCTTAAAATGATGTGGGAATTATCATATATTGCTACTAGACTATGCTATCATGTCAATGCTATCATGCTGTTGTTAAAAAAGAAAGCACTTCATTGGGTTTTGTAAGCAGGTCTGTTCTTTATGAAGGTTTAGACTCGTCAGCTGAGCAGTGTCATTGATAAGCTAGTGCTGTCTTAGCTCACTATAGATACAAGCTGATGCAGTGCATCTGGAAACTCTTTGATTAAGATCCAGTCCTCTGATAGAGCCATCTCATCAAAGTTAGAGTCTAACCTTACTAAGAGTTAGGATAAGATGAACAGACTTGAGTTTGCTGTACGTATGCATCAGGGGTAGTTATCCTGATCAGCTGATGCACAGCCTGCTAATAACCATGGTAACATGAGTCCAAGGTCTAAAACTTAATGTACAGGAAAAATTCTATCCTCAGTGCTCACTAATAATAATTCTTTAGTTGGATTGTTGTGCCAAATTTTAGTCATTCCACTTCAAGAAAGATATGGAATAGCAAGGAGAAAGTCCAGAGGAGAGGAATGTGAATGATTATTACCTGTGATACATACAGGATCTGTTTAGTCTAGAAAGGAGAAGAGCAGACATTATAAAAGTATTCAAACAAGATTTAAAAAGTGCTACAAAGAGAAGGAAAATAATTTGTTATCTAGTTCACTTGCCTCCTGCTAGAGTAGATCTCTTGTCAAAATAAGCAACCTGCCTTCCACAGTCAGCAAACAACTTGCTGCCTTACAGTCTGGAGCTAGCCACTGCTAAACAGAACTACCATACACTTCTAGTTAGCCTGTTCTGTTACTAGTGTTACATGAAAGAGATTCATTTGTGCACTTATCTTAGGTTCCCAATAATTGTCCAGCCCATAAAAATAGAATACTCTGCCTACAGGATGTGGCATGTGGCAGCACCAATATAGAACTGTGCAGTTTCTGAACAACTAAAAAGAACCTCAGGTTCTGGCTTTGAACATCTCAAGAAATATGTTTGAGGAAGTTTTGTTAGTGCTGGGGAGGGCAGCACAGTCAGGCATACAGTTGTGATTGGCAAAGTTGACTCCAGCAATACCTCTGTCGTCTTCTTTCCATGATGTGCACCTCTGAGTGTATGGCTATGGCTAGGGGTGAAAAACATCAGTGTGTAAAGCCAGGGTAGAGGAGTGTAAGTGACATAGTGGGTTGGGAATAATGAGCAGAACTCAAGTGAAAGCTGCCCAGTTTAGATAGTTCCTCAGTGGGTCAGGAGGCTGCTCATTACTATTTCTGCTCTTAGCCATTGTCAAAAGCAGGACAGCTACACTGCAGCAGCCCCAACACTGTGGATCCTTAACATCTTCCTGGTTGAGTTACAGACATTCATTTTCTGGATGGTCATGGACCATATTATGGAACAAGTCCTAGTGGTCCTGTTCACTGGTGTGAGAGATACCAGCTGTATTCCTGGCCATGCCAAGGAGGGGGGAGACAGCGTTGATGAAGCGGGTCTGTGCTTCTATCTTTAGACTCTGAGATCTTATGGATGTAATTTGGGCTTATGTCCAAGTGTGATAAACAGAAGCTGAATTCCATTTGGTAGGAGTAAAAAAATATTCCCTGAATATTTAGGTCTAGGATCTGGCAAACTTGTGCAAGCGCTAAGAAGTGATTTGGCTTTGCCCATAAAAGTTAAGGAGTTATAGAAAGACCAGAGGTGTTTGAGAGCACATTCTAGAGCAATGTGACTGAGGGGAAGTCACTTCTGAAAATAGGCAGAGTTGAGAACAGGAATAATTTCCTTAGGAATCCTGTGATGAGGAGTGAAACTGTTTTCTGAGCAAATATAGCATGGAAGGGAGTCATTCCTGGCATGTATGTGCCACTCAGCTGCTTATGGGCAAATTGTTCTTAAACTTTGTGTTTCCCCTCCTGGATTCAACAGGATGAGAAGAGCTTGATAAAAAGAAATGAAGTTAACTGGGTTTTTGGCAGAGGGGAAAGCTGTTACAACACTGAATAATGGATATAATAATTTTTTTAACTGCTTCTTTCACAGTCCTTTAGGATCTTCCACTAATGAGAAGCCTATTGTCCCCTATTGGTGCTACCAGCCAGCTGTCCCTGCAGTATGATTCCACATTCCTTCAGGATGTGGGTGACTCTAGTGTCTGCAACCAAACAAGTTGCCAGAGGAGCTCTCAGGGAGCATCAAGTGCGTATCTGTGCAAACACCAGGAGGACTGTGAGCAAGGAGGTCAATGCTAAAACCTTGTTTGGGTATAGGTACTAACCAGGTGAAGACTTTGCAGCTGTAGCTTGCAGGACAGAATTACAGCAACATTTTGGTGCCAGTCCACAGATGTTCCAGACTCACCTGGCTACTTAGTTGAGAAATAAAGGAGCTCCTAGTCCAGCTCCTTCACTGGCTCTTCCTTACTGAGGTCTAACTATTGGGCCTCATAAGAATGACTATATCAGGCTTTCTTTGCAGTTTAATTTTCTCCTCTTTAATGCCAGTCAGAGAGAAATAGGGGAGCAACAGGATTAGGAAAGACTGCATGTGGCAGAAGTGATGGACAAGTGAGTGTCTTGCACAGTGGATCTTTCTCTGTCCTCCACTCTGGACTTCTGTTTCAAATTTTCGCTTTTTACAGCATTAATGTGCACTCTGCTGCCCAATTTCACAGTGCTGTCTCCCTGCTGCAGTGCTTGTGCGTGTCATTCTGTGGGCAAACCAGGTGGGAGAGCTGTTCTTTCTCCTCTATCTCAGAATTACCAAGTTCGCAGTCTTGTGCATCCAGCTCATGCCGGGAGAGATGCTCCACAATGCCAGCCCCCAGAGAATCCCCCAGGACGTTGGTAGTTGTTCTAAGGCGATCCCTGAAAAATCAGAGAGGAAAACAAAATACAGTTTCATAGTAGCAGCTAAGGGGATGAAAATTATTTCAAGAAACATCTTCAGTGAAACTTATTTCTACTTTCTAAGTTATTCTAATAATGGATACTTCAACACTGACAGGAAAAGAACTCCCAGAAAATGACTCTTTGATTGACATCCTTGAGCTCAAGATTCACATTTATTCCTGTTTTATTGCATTTCCAATTTCTTACTGAAAAGTTTTGGACTTGACACAAATGAAGAGGAAGGTTGCTCTGTTTCTACATGGACACTGTCCTTTCCAAAGGCCTTGATGCAGACTCAGATGGCCTCAGCACATCTGTTTCATTTCAGTTGCATTTTGTTTTACAAAAAGTGCTGAAATTCTGGTGCAAACCTATGACAACACTGCAGACTCAGATGGCCTCAACACATCTGTTTCACTTCAGTTGCATTTTGTTTTACAAAAAGTGCTGAAATTCTGGTGCAAACCTATGACAACACTGCTGTGGACACAGATTTCCTCAGCATGGACAGCATGCGCTAAGACAAGGCACCAGATTCTTTTTGCAAAAGAGCACATCTAAAAGACCCTTTGCAGTGAGATATTCTCCACAAGCACAACAGTATGTCAGAGCTGCTGAAGCTGTCACCAGTCCAGTGCCCAATCAGATCCTTCAGTGGTAACAGTGGCACCTGATTGAAATAATCTACTCTGAGTAAGCACAAGAAGTAACCTGGCTTATTAGGAGGCAGGGCTCTTCCCAGCCAAGTTTGTTCTTATGTACAATCCACAAGAGAAGTGAAGGTGTCCTGCAAAACTGTTTCTAACTGGTCAGCCATGGCTGGGAGCAGTTTTTGGCTGCTTTGGTGACAAACCATCAATACAAGATGCAGAAGAACAGAGGAAACATTGATAGTGTATCCCTCAGGATTTTGGTGTTTGAGAAGACAGAGCAGTGGAACAGTGCACAAATGCATTCTTCAATCTGGTTCCTAAGAACACTTCTATAAAATCACTTGTCCCACGTGATTTTATTTAAAAGGGGAAGAAAGCTGAAATGTAGCAGTATGGGTGACTAGCTGCACCCATGTAAACACTCTTCAACTTTGTACAGCCCAGTCTCATCCCTCTTTCAGAAACCCAGAGCTATCATTCTGTAGTGTGGATTTGCTTATTATTGTCACAACCTTTCACTATGACTCTGCAGATAATTTCTGCATGCATTTTAAATAAAGCAAAATGGAGGATGTTCTGTTCGGTCACCAGGCTGATCAGCAAATAACCTCTGACGCCTTGAGTCACTGAAGCACATGGCAAAGACTCCAGCATGGACAGAGAGGGCTACTGTGTAAAGATCTCAGGGATACGGGTGTGTTTTAAGCTTAATGGTACAGGTTAGTGAGCCTGCTTTTAGCAGAGACATTGGGAGTACAGACGAGGTCTGTAAGCACTGGCAGGAATGCACAGCAGTGCATGCCTGCTGAGCAAGGAACTTACAGGAACCAGTCCACAGCGATGATCAGTGTAATGTCTTCAGTAGGCAGCCCCACTGATGTCAGCACTATAACCATTGTCACCAGTCCTGCCTGGGGAATACCTGCAGCTCCAATGCTGGCTGCCGTGGCGGTGATGCTGGAGGGAATGGGAAAGCAGAGCTATCAGCAATGGGAAGAAAAGAGGTGGTTGCATTTGTAGAAATGTCAGGAAGTAGCTTAAACTCATCATCAACTCCTTCATCATGTTGGCAGCCTTTCTGCCCTGGTCACCAAGACCATGTGTGATGACACATGGGACATCAACACAATGCCAGGCTGCCCCTGCCAGACACCCCCTCATAACAGACTGCACACCACAGCTTTTCCTAAGACCTGGACATGCAAGAAGGGCTCAAGTGGAGCCTCAAAGATGTGGTGTCCACATTTGCTTTGACACTTGGAGCTGTTGTACAACCCTTCTTTCCCATACTTTTTTTTCCTTATTGTCTCTTCTGAGCAAAAGAGGAACCTGATCACAACTCAGATAAGCCAACAAAACTGAAACCCTTTCTGTAGTCCCAAAACTCTTTCAAAAGTCACCTTATTGTGATGATTTGCCCAAAGTCAAGTTCATAGTTGTTGACTTGTGCAATGAAGATGGCTGCAAGGGCCTCATACAGAGCAGTGCCGTCCATGTTAATTGTGGCTCCCACAGGCAGCACAAACCTCGTGATGCGCCTATCCACACCATTGTTTTCTTCCAGGCACCTGAAGGTTATTGGCAGAGTCGCTGAGCTGAAAGGAATTTACAAAACCACATGAATTACATGTATGCTGACTTTGGAAGAAGGACTAAGCCTCTGCCTGGTTTATGACCTTACCCACCTGCTTTTTCACCCTGCCATGTGAGCCAGAGGCCAGAAGCTGCTAGGAGAAAGAACAGTCTAAGCAAGGCTTCCTCAAATATGATGCACACTGCAGTTGCACATTCTGATATGGCTTTTCTCAGGGGGTTGTGACAGGGGCTGTATAACCCTGAGGCTGCTCATGCTGGTATAACACCAAAAGAAGGAGGATTCAAGATACATAGGGCAGAGCCTCAAGACCAGAATTCCTTTTTCTGCTATTAAAAAAACTTGAGCACTTTCTTATCTTGCTCAGTCCCTAAGACAAGAGGCATGTTTGAGAATATATCTTGCAGAAAAGAAAAGAACTGTTTTGAAAGAGAACATGAGCAGGAAAAATGTTATGTGTTTTGATATGAGAATGTATGTGGAAGAGCCGTCTACATACTTGCCATGACATGAATAAAACAATAAACATAGCACTTAGTGAAACAACAGTTACCTACCATCCCTTGCTTTGGCTGTGTGACATGGCAGTGTGAGTCACTGAACATACTGGTGTTGATGCCTTTGCCCAGGTCTCTGGGAAGTTAATGACAGCTGCCTACAGTCTGTGCCTGGGAGAGATGGATGTGAAAATGTGTGCAAGTACATAGGTGTGAGAGATAAGTGCATGTGGAATAATGCTGTGATTCAGCAGGATATTTGTCCTGAGATCATAATTTCAGTGGTAAGCAAAGTCACCCTTATGTTTAGTCAGGAGGAATATGGGCCATTCAGTGATGGTCAGATCTGGTCATGTAAGTAGGGCTCCTGAGCAGGGCAGTGGGAACCTTCCCACTCCCAAACAAGTTTGGTGGGTCCACTGCAAAAAGCTGCTAGTGCTAGAAATTGTGACACCACAGTGCTGCATTGAGAGCAATGGAGTGCTGAGATGTAGTATCAAAACCCACTCCTGCATAGCCATCATACCTGGAGGAGGTGCCCAAGGCTGTGATGAGAGCCTGGAGGAGCCCTGCAATGAACACCCAGGGGTTTCGGTGAGTGACAATGAAGTAGAGCAGGGGCAGGATGCAAAGGGCATGAATGAGGAGTCCAACGATGACTGTGAGTGTGTACATCCCCAGCTGGCCTCCCATCACTGCTAGGTCATCCATCTCCAGGATTTTGCCCGCAATTAAAAACATGATCCCAACTGGAGCATACCTGTGACACAAACACAAGGCTGATGGTCAGGACTGGCTTCCACACTTTCACAGCAGCTTTAACACATGCTGTCTGGATAAATCCCCAACAAGCTAGCATAACAAAAGTGCTCACTTAGCCTAATCACTGGATTATACTGCTGGTTTCTTTTCTAGAAACCTGGAGAGAGCTGAGACTTGTTCATCCCATGGTCAAAAATCAGCTCTTGGTGCGTGCCTGGGGAGCTCAGCACTCTCTTTTGTCCACAGCATGGCCAGTGGTGGTTTCCTACTCCTTTTGGGTTTTCTATATTTCTACAACACTCCTTGTAGAATTGATAAGGAAGGTTATGTAGAGAAACCTTCAGAGTCCCTTCCTTTCCTAAAAGAGATAGTATTTTTTTACCTGAAAGGCACAGGAAAGTATAGGAGAAACAGGGAGTAAGGCAGTAAAAGCAAAAGTGTCCTATAGGTTCTGGGATATCAGCCTTGCTATCTTCAGATGCTCACATTTAGTGAATATGAACATCTAAGGATTCCACATCTGGTGTAACCAAGATTGGGCACACCAACACCTGTAAAAGCAGCCATGGCTCATATAAAAGCCCATTTTGAGGTACCCTGCTATCTTTTCCATTCCTCTTGTCTTCCCCCTTCCCCCCCTCCATAACAATGCAGCTGACAAGCAGCAGTGAAGCTTCACAGAAAAGAAGACATAAGTCAGATATGGAGAGAATCATGGGCACTAATATAATAATCGGGCTAAAGAAAATTCCAGCTCCATGGCCACACCTCTCAGGGCTGGGCCTCTGCAGCTCAAGAGCTCACATGCAACTCATGCACAAGGCTCAGAGATCCACATGCTAAACTCCAGCTTAGCCTGGGAGATTTGGAAAAGTTTCAGGAAAGGATTTAATAAATATTTCATTTCCTCTGACCCTCCTGTTAGAACACATCCTTGGCTGCAGCCAGTGACCAGATCTCCCCAGGGAAAACAAGCTCCTGGGAGATGGTCAGCAGGCTGTGGCTACAGCAAGGCATGCACAGGCAGTGTCCCAACTGTAACCAATGTTCTATACATAAACATCCCGCCTTCCTTCATCTAAAGGGAGGTTTAAGGAGGGGTGTCAAAGGACTCTGGAGTAGTGTACAGGTCTACTTGTTCCACTGTGTTCATGTTCTCGCTTCTGTGCTCTCAGGCAAGTCTTACCTGTTCTTAGAAAAGCAAAGCCCCAAGTTCTGGTTCAAGCATGGAATAAAAGATCCTGGGGGCATGGGGCTTCCCAACATCTGCTATGAGCTCAGTGATATTCTTCCCCTTTCTGCCTTTTTCTGTAAGGCCTGTCCTGCCGTGCTCAGGATTTTGCTCTGAGATACAAGACTGTGACTTGTAAGACCAAGGAAAGAAAGCTGGAGTGATCTAAAATGGGAGAGGATGTTAGGCTGACAGATTTCTTCCCTGTCAGACATTGCATGTATCCTGCAAGACCCATATCTGTCCTCTTTTGCAGTTGCTGACAAAACTTTGAGCCCTAACTGGGTAAAAAGCTTAAAATAACAGTATTTGGTAAAATGCTGCCTTCTAGAATAGACTTGTCTCAGCAATGCCTTGTTCGTCTGGACCATGTGTCATAGGCAGCCTTACACCGAAAGCAATGAGCAGCTGAACTCCAGAGGAGTCACAATCTGGGAGACCTCAAACTGAAAGGCAGTAACTTTGAGCAGATCCTCTCAACCCAGCTCAGCTCTCAGAGCTATTGCATTACTGCATACAGCTGCCACCCTGAAAGCAGGAAAGGGGCAAAGGGTTACTGTGATTCATAGCTAGGTCAGACTCCTGAAACATAGCTGGAAGGAAAGCTTTTGGTGAGAAAGCCTCACACCCTACTCCTGTTGGTAAGGCTAAGAGATCTTCCACTCCAGCTCTCTGGTCTTCCAAGGATGTTTCCAGAAGCCTCAAGAAAAGCAAGTCCTGGTGTACCTGATATTTCTATGGCAAAAACAAAAAGAACAGGAAATGAAATGTGAACAAATATCCCATCCAGACTTTTCCCTCCAGCTTGATGGAGCCAAAGTAGAGCTGTGCCCATCTGCTTTTCCTGTCTTGTACATGAAATCCTTAAAGCTACCCCACTTCTCATCATGTCAATGGAAACTGCACCTGCAGACCTCCTGCTCCAACCGGCCGTGCTCCTCACCAGATGATAATGGCCACCAGCCTCATGATGGCTTCGTTGAGGCAGTTAAAGAACTCCCGCAGGGCCCGTCCCTTCTGCTTCATGCTGCCGATCATCAAACCGAAGCACATGGAGAACACTACTAGCCCCAGCGCGTTCACCCCATTGGCTGAGCCTGGGATGGGAATGACTTCTTCAAAGGTCAGCACCTCGGAGATGGTTCCCAGGCCATGAGTGATATTCTCCATGATGCTGGTGAAATTCTCAAGCACAGGGATCTGAGTGGTTGTCACACCTGCTGTGACATTGCTGCTGTGGAGGATGGTTCTGGTGAAGACCCTGGTGCTGTACTGAGTCTTGTACTGAAAAGACACAGATTATCAAATGCACTCACAGGCCCTATGATCAGATGATCAAGACACATGCTAGGCTCTTACATCCCTTCTTAAAATAAGGGGAGTACTGCAAGTTGCTGCTGACCTGTGTAGGTAACTTGCTTTGCCTGTTCTCAAGTTCCCCAGCGTAGCGCTTTCAGCAGAAAGTTCATAGAGCAGAAGGTCAAAAGAGACTATTAGAGCATCTCATGTCACTAGGACTGAGATATTCTGGCTTCTCTGATTACCCTTTGTGCTGCTTCTAAGAGCACTTGCACTGCAGAAGACAGATTACTGAAGAATTTGTTCCATATCATTGCCAGTCCAAGCCTGCTACCTGTGATCATGCAAACCCTTTCCTGCCTCTGTGGGATAAGATGGAGGTTGAAGCCTCCATGTACAGACAGTTTGAAAAGCTTGCATGGGGGATGCTATAATACAGACTAACATCTGCAGTGCCTCCTGCAGCAGTCAGACCTGGGGAATAAAGTGCTATTCTATCTCTCAGAGAAGTAGATAGGACCAGGGCACAAGGTACACAGAGATGAGATTTCATACCTGTTTGAAGCAGGCTTCTACCAGGTTGGGCGGGAACATATTCCTGCAGTAGATAAAACAAGGAAAGAGTTATTGTCCTGTTGAATTAGGAAGAAAACATGGGCTTCCTGGTCAAATTCTTTGTCCTGGAGCAGTGTCTGAGGTCACAACTTTCATAATGTCCACTTAAGTACTTTCAGTTTGACTGACGGAAGGGAATATGCTGATCTGGACCCAGCACCTCTTGCAACTTGTCAGACTCCCACTGCATGTTTTCAGACTCCAGAAGGTCATTCAGGTGTGTGGAAAGAGATGACCCACATACTGCCCTGGGATATAGAGACATTGTAAAACTATCATCAGACTCAACCAAACCTTGAAACAATACCATACTACAATGTTTAATACACTGCCTTGCTCTCAGCCTCACCTCTACAGCTGTCATGTGAGCTCTCTGTTATCCTGTACCTCAAAGACACGGCTTTATACCACTTGAGATGGTACAGCTTTGCAATTGTTTGAGTAAGGTCACAGTAAGGGAAGAAAAAGCATTGTCTTGGGAACCACTTCCTTGATTTCCTTTGGTTATTGAAAATGGATATTTGGAGTAGCCTTTGCCAGGCAAATTTCTGAAAGATATGTAGCCATTGATGGTTTTCATTACTTGTTTTGTTGAGCACACCGTGACCTCTTACATTAATACCTCTGGAGAAGGGATGGAATCCAGGCCAGGCTCTCAGTCTCGGAGTGGCAAAGCCAGTTAGCTAAACTAAGCTAGAAGTAGTAGGCTTGCCAAGGCTCAGCCATTAACCTCTTTCCCTAAGACAGTATGCCTAAAGCTGTGATACTTCAAAAGGACACTCCATGGAGGAATCTCACTGATACTATGACTGACCATCCTGTTTACCTACCTCACCAAGTCCATGAAGGCATCTGTGGTCTGCACCTGCTCAATTCTGCCTTCTCGGTGAAGTTTGTCCTTAGATCCTTTTCCTGGGTGTATGATGATCACCATGAAGATGCCGATGAAAACAGCTATGATTGTAGTCACCATGTAGTAGATGATAGCCCGCATCCCCATCTTCCCTGAAACTCTGCTATCCAGTGAGGCCATTCCTGGAGTGTCAGACAGAGAAACAGGGAGAAGAAGCCTATTGTCTTAGAGAGAAAGGGAAAGCTTAAGGAAGCCTATCATCTTAGAAAGGGAAAGCTTAAGGAAGCTGCAAGGCTTATGCATGGAGTTGGACGGGGAGCTAGGGTCTCTAGGAAGACAGCCTGCAAAGAACAGAATTGGAGTTTCAGGGTGATGTTGATATGGAAGAATGTGGCTTTTGGTCATGAAGAAGCATAGTGGATCTTAGTCCACATTTGGGAATGCAGAATTTTTCTTTCAAAGCTTTCAGAAGGGAAATGATCCTCTCCTTGTACATTGAGTCTTTCAGTCCCTTAGGGTGGGGTGTTTCAGCAGGTGGAACACCTTGCAGTCCCTTCTTCTCCCTGAAATCTCGGCTGTCTCACATCTTCCTTGAGGATCTGGGTGAAACAAACCCTGCAGCTGGTGATCAATTTCAACCCTTTTGGACTGACACAAATTAACCTTCTCTAGGCTGGAAAAAACCTAAAGCAGACTTGGGCAACAAACTTAGAGACATTTGAGGTTATGTAGGATTAAATCCTTGTTAGTCCTCAAGTGCTGGGCATTGAAATCACTGCACTGTGCTCTCCCCAGTCTTCTGAGAAAGCACAAGGTCTTCTGCTTCTCTGCACCACTAGTGAGCCAGCAGGGGTCTCAGTGTGGATCATGTTCACTGTCGTTGTAGATTCAGGTTTGTCACTACTAGCCAAGCTAATCCAAGCACCTCCAGCAGGGTCATGAAGAGGTACCCAAACAACAGTTTTGCTGACCACTGTCTTGGCTGAAAGCAGCAGAAAGCACTTCTTACCTGTAATCAAGCTAGAGACAATGAGAGGAAGAACCAGCATCTGGAGCATACGCATCAGCAGCTCACCAGGGAAGGAGAAATACTTGATCTGGCGATAGGTCAGCTGGTAGGGCCGGAGGGAGAAGGCCAGGATAATCCCTGTGGATGAGCAAAGGATGAGAATGGAAGTGGGACAGTGTGATCCAGTGGTCTGTCCCTCAGTCCTACAATGTGGCTTTTCTCTTTCTAATCTACTCTCAGTTCCTCCTCTTCCCAAAGGAACAAATGCTCCTTTTCTAAAAGGCTATGATCCAGTTTTTATGGTGTGCTCTCTCTCCCTCTGACATATTTATGTGCAGAGGAGCCTTGTGTGAAACCACAGATGTCCTTGTTCCCTGTCTGTTGCTCTTCTGGAGTCTGTTCCCGGGGAAGCTCATGAATACAAAATGCTGTGATGAGAGACATGATGTCCCAGACTAAAATAAGTGTGACTACTTAGCTCAGATTTTTGTCTACCCACCTCTTGAAGTTGATTTCAGCCAGTTAGAGACATACAGCCTGGATCAAAAGCTAGGGACAACCTGCTATCTGCTAAGCAGATTTGCTGTGCATTGTATAATGGCCATTTGCAGCAGTTCTGGTCCTGTCAGGCTAAAGCCGTGGGATTAATCTGAAAAGCCCTTGTGCCTACAGCTGCACTCACAAGATGCCTCGATGATTTGTACTAGAATTGGTTGAGTTGGACCATCAAACTCTTTCTATCATTGACTGTTTCCGCAGCCAGAAAAGATCAACAAGGACTTCCTCCCACATATACATTCTCTGTTCGGTCTCTTGACTTTGCACACAAAAGTACTCATGTGGACAGCACTTTGAGCTGTCAGCTTATCAGCTTCACCTCCTCCGTGAAATCGTTCTGATAAAATAAAATCTTTGTAAAATAAACAAATATTTTCCCATATTTATAAATGATGCCTGGTGTTGCCACCAGCTCCATACCTAGTAGGACTGCAGCAATGGTGAAGAGGACAAAGGCATTCCTCCTGAAGAAGCTCTTAGCGCTCCCAGCAGTGATGCTGCGCATCCGCTTCTTGGCCCGTGCCGCCCGCTTCTGCACAGCCTGCCGGAACCGCTGCACCCGGCTGTCAGCGTGGAGCCGCTTGGCTGCATCCTCGTTGAGGAACAGGCTGTTGACGTGGCTCTGCTCGCTCATGGTCAGCACAGCTGCTTAGTCCTCCAGGCACAGCTCTGCCTACACTGAGCAGAGAGAAGTCATGCAGGAAGGCGTAAGTTGTGGCACATCTGGCCTTCATCTTTTAGGTGATTTCCCTGGGGCCTGCTTACAAAGGTTTATTTAAAGTTGATTAATGAAATCCTCTGACCATCTGCAAGGAGCAGACCTTGGGGAAGGGTATCTAAAGGGCTGCCAGGGTCTTGTTACTACTGCTTTGATGCCTCTAGAGAAGTGCTGAACTCTACAGCAGCCAACCTGCACTGAGGAGTGGCTTATGTTGGCCTGGGCAGCCAGAAAGGGCTCCCCAGCTACCCAGGCCTGTTTGTAGGAGTTTGATAATTTTGGAATTGAATTTTTTTTTTTATCACATGGCAACAAACCCCTTTCCCATACACAAACTCTTCCAAACAAAACCAATCAGCAAACAACATTTCTGATGTACCTCCAAGTAGATAGGTCCCTACCATAAGAACTTTCCCCATGACAGTGAGTGGTGCTGGCTACTTCCATAGAAAGGAACATTATCCCCTTGCCTTCCATGGAGCCTGAGGATAATACTTTATTTACTGGCTTTCCTTTGAAACACAACAGGACTTACAAGTAGTATCTCTTGTCAAACTCCACTGTTGGGATTAACCTAGTGTTCTGTCTTCATAAATACTGAAGACTGAAATCAAACCTGCTCCAAAGAGATAAAGAACCAATTCTGCTCCATTACCAACTGGCTGCAAGGCCTGGATAGTCTGCTGTACTTATCTGTTTAGTTTGTACTGTTATTTCCATATTCCTCAGAACAAAAGAACAAGGAGGCTATACAGGCAAAACAGTCCCCTCTAGAGTGCTAGAAAGCACCAGCCACCCAACACTTCACATAATGAGGAAGATTATTTCCTGACTATGCAGGTGCCATTTTCCTTCTGTCACTGTGCCTTGACAGATGGAAGGTCTGAAAGTTATTCTTATTCCCAGGAGTTTGCAAAGGTAATACAAACCTAAATGAAACCAAAGAAGAACAAAGTCACCTTAGCACATCAGCAAATACTGCAATACCATCTTTGGTATTGAGCTAGTCCATTTGTAATCCTAAATTTAAATCAAAGAAACCCTCACAAATGAGACTATATTCTCTATAAATTACACACCTAGTATCTTCCATTTGGAGCCAGAGAAATGCCTATCATGAACTTAAGACATTGACTTTAAAGAGGAACTGCTTCTTTGTACAAGATTGCAAGGTCATGTGCACAGAAGGTGGAGAAAAACCTGCATTCTGAGAGAAGGTTTGTTTGCATAGATGCTAATACCTTCATGAGGTTCAGAACAGCAGACACATCTGAAGTGGCCCAGCCAAGTCACTCTAAGCCCTCCCAAGGCTAAGCTGTGCAAAGGCCACTGGCAAAGATGATGGGTATTTGCTGCATAAACCTTGCACTGCTGCTGTGGTCACCCCAGCTTTTGGATCAGCAAACAGCATTCCATGGATTTTGATCCACTCATTCCAGCTTGATCAAGCATTCCATTCCTCACTATAACATCCCACTTTTTCTGTTGACAGAGACTGCACACCAGACTGTGTGAAAACTTTGCCTGTCTTCCTTCTTTTTACTGCCAGTCCTGCTTTTCACAGCTACACTTGAGAAACAGAAACAGCAAGATTCTTTCCGTTTATTGAGATTGTGAGAACCTGACAATAGGTTTAGAAACTATGAATTCAGTCCCCTTGTGTCCCACAACAAACTTGTATCATTTATAGCCTTCCAGATATAGAGTTGAACAAATGACCCAGAACAGGTGACACAGGAACACACCTTGGTGGGTTTGAATGTCTCCAGAGGGAGACTCCATGACCTGCCTGGGCAGCTGTTCCAGTCCTCTGACACCCTCAATGTAAAGAAGTGCTACCTCATGCTGAGGTGGAACTTTTTGTGGTTTAGTTTCAGGCCATTACTCCTTGTCCTGTTGTTTGGGCATTCAAATGCTTCCTAATGTCCCATCTGATCATCCCCTGGCACAACTTTGAACCATTCCCAGTGCTGCCCCTGGATCTGAGAGATAACAGAGACTTCCCTCTCCACACTGCCACCTGAGGAAGCTGCAGAAAACAATGCTTCCCAACCTCCATTTCTCTGAAGGAGACAATCCCAGAGCACTCAGCCGCTCCTTGTAGGACATGCCTTCCAGCTCTTCACCAGAAAGTTCACCCTCCATTCCCCTCCTCTGGACATGTTTGAGGACCTTCATGTCCTTCTTCAATGTTGGGGCCCAACCCTGCACACAGTGCTCCATGTGAGGCTGCAGCGCTCCTGAATACTATGGGATAATCCCCTCTCTGGACTTGCTGGTCATGCTGCGTGTGATGTCTCCAGCACGCAATTTGCCCTCTCAGCTGCCTGGGCACACTGCTCACTCCTCTTGAGCCTGCGGCCAATCTGCACCCCCAGATCCTTCTCTGCTCTTCAGCCACTCTCCAAGTTTAGACTTGTACCTAGTGTTACTCCCTCCCAGCCACAGAAAATAGCACTTGGACTGCTTCCATTTCATGCCTGAGATAGCCCAATGCTCCAATTCACCAAAATTCTCCTTTGAGGCCTCTTGTTCCTCAAGAAAGTAAATGGCATCTCTCAGTTTGATACTGTTAGCAAGCTTGCTAATGGGGTATTCAATTCCTGCATCTGGATAGTGGATGAAAAACCCAAACAGTTCTGGCCCCAG
Source organism: Pycnonotus jocosus (assembly GCA_013400435.1). Lineage (NCBI taxonomy): Eukaryota > Metazoa > Chordata > Aves > Passeriformes > Pycnonotidae > Pycnonotus > Pycnonotus jocosus. Next base: position 51,948 of record VWYP01018222.1, on the reverse strand, counting down.
TGTTAAGCCCCAAGGACACCACCAGTGACCACTCACCAGCCAGACACAGCCCCATCCACTACAACTATTCAAGCCCTGTCATCCAGCTGGCTTTTCATATTGCACACCATCAACTTGCCTCTCCCATGGCTGGACAACTGTCCAGAAGGATGCTGTGAGGGACAGTATCAAAAGCCCCACTAAAAGCCAGGAAGACTGCATGCACCACACTCCCTTTATCAACTTGAGGTGTGACTTCATCCTAGAAAGAAACTGGTTAAAGAGGACTTTTCCTCTGTTAACCCATGTTAAAGATTGTATTATTCTTCAAATGCTTTTGAAGTAGTAGTAGTCAGTAGGATCTTCTCCATAATTTTTCTAGAAACTGAGGTTAGACACTCAGGTCTTTGTGTAGTTCTTTATGTCTACCCTTACACCTTTCTAGTGGATTAGAGCAACATTGACTTGCTTCCCAGTCATCAAGGATGCCGTGTGACTGCCTACAGTAGAGCATATTGCTACCTGAGGCAATCACTTCCAAAAGAAGAACCACCAGAGAAACTTTCAAACACTAGACACTCTTTTTCTTACTCCCAAACTACTCACTCTTCATCAAATGACCCAGCACACATTGGTAATGTGAAGTGCTGCCTTACTTTGATGTGGAAAACTCCAAACAGTTTTGTGATGACTCTAAAATCACCCACCACAGACTTTCTACACAGAAACCAGACTTCTCATTTGCTGTGGTGACCTGAGGAGACCCATGTTGAGTAGAGAAAAGTGGGCTTCTTCTCCTCCAAACCTTGCCTTTCTTAGAGCTGGACCATACCACAGCCATGGCACAATTTCCTGTACAGAGAAGGTGGGTGCAGAACCCACAGATACAAAAGGACTCACCCAATCTTTTCTCCAGATGTCTCTCCATCTACATGCACTGGAAAATATATTTTTGTCCAAACAAAATGAAATTTCTATTTTGATATGGGAAAGGACAGGATTCATCATTAGATTCCATGTTGCACCATGTGTTCAGCTGCCTTCTTAGAGCAAAAGTTATTGAACAGAAGGAACTCACCAGCACTTCTTGCTCCTTTGATGTCCTCACCCTCTTGCTGACTTGCTCCCTTTCTCTAACTGCATATTTTGCAACAGAGCAGCCCCCTCCACAGGACATTCTCTCTGCATCACTGGTTTGGAATTGTGTAAATATTCTCTATTGCATCAGCAGGAAGTTCTCAGACTGCTGCAGTAAGTCACAAAAATTCTCTTGCCAATGGCTTGGATTTTCCTTCTTGTGAAAAGGAAGGTGGCTTTGTTCTCTCAGTGAAGGTTGTTCTATCTGTGGCTGCTTCACCAGTCTCCACTCTGCCAGAAACACTGAGATATTTGAGAGAGCATTTTTGGAGGTAATTTCAAGGCTTGAGCAGGGGGCATGAGATATTTTGGAAGAAAGTTCAGTGTTGATAAACTAATGCCTAGCTCCTGGCAGTGAGGTTTCACATAAACTGAAGAATTATGACTATTTTAGAGGTACCTGTCAGATGTTGGTGAAAGAGAAAAATTGGGAAGGAAGACTTCTGCACTACATTTTGTCCTGCTCTTTGCAGATTTTTCTGTGGTTATCTCCCCATCTACCCAAGGAGATTTCCAGCATGGGGGGAGGAGTGCAATAGAGCTTAAGGACTTATGAAGACCTAGAAAACAGGGACTCTCTGAATCAACTGAGATGCATCTGTTCCAGCTTGTACTGGACATTAAAAAACATCTGTCCTCTTTATCTTTTGTCTCTGTTAAAGCAGCCAGCATCAGAAAAGCCAACATCAGAAGAGCATCCAGTGTGCAGCATCTTCCTGTAAGCATGTTTTAAAGATAAAAGGTATTAAAATTCTGGTTGAAGGGAGATTGGAGATAGCCATGGCACACTTACAGTGCTGGAGGGCCAAATGTGGGATCATCAGGGCAGATTTGCATCCCCTTCTCACAAATTGTATCATTTTGGTCCCACAAAGTTCGACACTTAAAATCTGAGAGTAAAATATTGTACACAGCAGAGAAACTTCTTGAAATAGTATCTTGAATGTAATTTTTGACTACAGGCTTCATAAAGACACACAGCCTCCTACATTTTGGCCATGCCCCTCTCCCAGAGAAAAGACCAGCTTGTTTAAATGGAGAACTAGGGAGAGCAGGAGAAGTAAAAAGCAATCTTCAAATGCATCTAGTTGAAGGAAAATCCACATCAGTAAGGATATGGCCTCAGTGTCAGATCAGTCAGGGTTTTGAAAAACTTTTGTCGAGGATCATGTATGAAAGGTTTTTAAAGCAATGGATATGAAAGGGAATGAAAGGGGAGCTCCCCTTTTCATCATCACTGATGGCGACAGGCTGTCAACAGAAATTTCAGTTGTGAGGTCCAAAAAGAAATTGTGCAGAGGGCTGAGCTGTTCATCTGCTTACAAGTGACAGGAAGAATTATGTGCTCTATGCATAAATGAAAAGCAGTAAACACAGAAAGAAAAACTCTTCATTCCAGTAACTCACAAGGAAACTGTAAAGATCACAGAAAAGCACAGACTGACAGAAGAAAGTACTAGGAATTATTTGGGAGACATTAGGGGACAAAGAAGAAAATATTCCAGCCCTGAGAGGATGAGTAGCAGCTGGGACAGAGTTAATTTTCCTCCTTGTAGTTGGTACAGTGTTTGAAATTTAGGATGAGAGTAATCTCAGACTTTGTCTTGTGTTAAAATGAAAATGCCAAGACATGAATCACACTTGTGGGAATGATATAGCTTTCATATTGCAACATTAAGTGCTTGAAACTGTTGAGATTTTTTTATATTTAGAAGCCTATATACACATCTTAAATATTGCAACATCACAACAACAGAAAAAAAAATGAAATTAATCAGGCAAATATCAAGTTGCTTGCTGAAGAAAATTTGCATTTAAGTCAGATTCTAGGAAAGCTGCTGTGAAAGTCTTCAGTGACTCACTTTCTTTGTTATGTAGGCTCAACTTCAGAAAAAACGCAGCCAAGTTTGACTGTAATCAAGTTGTCATCACTGGTATGTTTCTGCATTTAGTTATTCAAACATCAAGAAGCAGGCTGTAAGTATTTATACTTTTTTTTCATGAGCTACAAAGTTTTGCACTGTCTGTATTAAGACAGTTTGCATCCATGGGAGCCCACAGGCAAGCTCCTCCTGAGCCATGCACATTTCAGGCTGTCAGCAGAGGTGAAGGGCAGACTTTCCTCAGAAATGTACTGGTCATGAATCCAGTCTGTCCACTGGGCTGGCAGGTAGAGTCTCATGAGTGTCTACCTACGTGCAGGGTAGCCCTGCAGAACCCCATAGGTGTGGTGCCTGTCACTGGGCAGTGTTGGCACAGTGCAGAGCTCAGTGCTGTGGCAGTAAGACTGCATCTGGAGGCAGGATCTGGGGCGAGCTGGAGGAGATAGCTTGTATCTGCATATGCAGATCTACACAGCATGTAGATCTGCAGAGAAGGTACAGTTCCACGTGGAAAACATCTCCCAAGAGGTCAGGGCAGTGGTGCTGTCAGGTCAGTTCTGTGTAGCAGTGATACACTGAGTTTCTGCCAGGGAGAACAGACAGTTCTGCTAAGAAGAGAAACTATGTGTAGGGAAATAAATCTACTTCATGCCTGTGTGCAGCTCTGCCCTCATTCCACAGACATCCAATAGTCTGAGGTCACAGAGCAGCAAGTGTTCTGGGCATGGGGGTGGGCTGCAGAGATCTCTGGCCTGGCTTTGTACAGGTAATGGTCAGAAGAAGGTTGTGGTGGATGAAGAAATATATCTGACTACTTTACACAGTCCAGACAAAACTCAACATCAAACTCATAATAACAGTTTCTTAGGACCTGCATCTGGTACATCACCCCTGGGACCACAGAACTCCCAGGACATCCCAGGTGGGACCAGCACTAGAGTCCAGAAACTCTGGACTATGCTTGTGCCAGCAGGTTGAGGGAGGTAGTCCTTCCCCTCCAACTCAGCACTGGTGAGGCCACAGCTGGCATGCTGTGTCCAGGTCTGTGTTTCCCAGTATGGATACATGGAAGAGAGTCTACTGAAGGACTGCAGAGATGATGGTGGGACTGGGGTATCTCCCTTTAGGAAAGACTGGGAGATCTGGGACTGCCCAGCCTGGAGGAGAGAGGGCTTGGGGTAGATCTTATCAATGTACACCTGCAGGGAGGGTGTGAAGAATTCAGTGCCAGGCCCTTCTCAGTGTTGCACAGTGGCCACAAGAAGTGGCAGACATGAATTGAAGTACTCGGAAATTCTTCTTAAGCATAGAGTCTTTGTCGCTGCAAGACAGACTAAACACTGGGGCAGATTGCCCAGAGAGACCAGTGGGGTGTTCTCCATTCTTGGAGACATCCAAAAGCTGTCTGTATACAATCCTGAGCAGCCAACTGTGGCTGAATTTGCTTTGGGCAGGGGGATTACACTAGATGCTGTTTAGGGCTCCATGCCAACCTCAGCAATGCTGTGACCTTCCTTCTGCTGATGTGCTGTGAGACAAAGCTTTCTGGGACTTCAGACAGCACTGACACATCCTGTCTATGGCAGTGTCCTGGAGGTGGTTTACATTTCTAATTAGCATAGGGGGACATGGTCGGTTCTCCACTCTTCTCTCACCCTCTGACCCCTGCACAGCACTTCTGCACTGCTCTGATAGACAAACGAGAAAATGCCGCTTCACTGAAACAGCCAAGTGCCATTTGCGGCTGTTGGACAGACTGTGAGGACCCAGGGGTTTCCCAGCAGAGGGGGAGCCATCAATCAAGTGGATACTCTGTGAGATACTCCTCTGGGAAAGGGGAAGGTTCTGACCACTGGCAGGACATGTACATTACAGGCATTACAGGGCACTCTTGCCATGGTGTGTGGGATTGGAGAAAGTAACAAAAATTTCAGATGAAGACTGTCTGCCTTCTTGCCCTGTGCTCCAATCTCTCATGAGGCAGAGCATAGCAGTCGTCCCACGCTTGCTTCCTCTGCCTTCAAACAACACTGGCACAACTTTCTGATTGCTAATGTGTCCAAGAGATACCAACTGATGATCAAATAACCTGCCGCAAGAGAGGCAAAAATCTGCATGTCCAGCACAGCAGAGGAGAGCTCCATTCTTCAGAGGGTTCAGGCTCTTGGCTGGTAGAGGCCCAGTTGTCAGTACTCAGAACAAATGGATGGGAAACAATTACTGAAATGCAGTTGCTTTATGGCATTGTCCCACTATTGCTAATGTCTGTGTAGAAGAACACATAAAAGGGTTAATCTAATTAGCCAGTTTTACTCCTGGGATTAGCAGAAGTCAGCCAAATTAGAAATGCCCATTGCAAACCCTCTCCCAGGTTTACCAGCCTCCAGGGGCTGGTGGAAGAGAGGCAATATAATCCCAAGACAGCAGTGTTTGGTACAGCGTGTACCATCACATCGTGCCACAGGCATGGCACGTGGCACTTGGTCAAGCCATGCTGCTAAAGGGATGACACTGGAAAAGCATGTCACATGTCCCCCTCAATGATGGCTGCCCCAGGCTCCCTCTTCCTTCTGCTAATGCAACCTCCTTTTTAGTTTTCATTGCTGAAAGCCAGTCAGACTGTGAAATAATCAGCACTTGGAGCCCACTGTTTCTCTTGTCTCCAAGGAAACTCTGCTTTATGTTCAACATCAAAACCAGCAGAATTTTCAGTGAGGGAGGTCTCCACAGGTAGCAGCAAAGAAGCACCCAAACTGGGAGAAGGAGAAATCTCTGTAGAAGGAGAGGTGTTGGAAAGAGTTATGCACAATTAGGCAAATATGGAAGGGCAAGGCAAGAGGTCACTGGAAAAGCTGTGCCAGTCTTTCCGAGTGCTCGGTCACCAAGGGAGAGGAGGTAAATAGCCGATCCTCACATGGTGGCAGGGGAAGCTTAGTGCTTGTGAGGAAGGGACATGGCACTCTGCTCAGTGGTCTGAAAATTGCTGTTAACAGCTCTCAAGTTCTACTTGCTTTTGGGCAGACCATGGGCACTCCAGAGTGGGAAGCTACAGTCCCCCCACTGCCAGCTGAATCAAACTGGTGCTTTGTGAGGATTGTCTTTGCAAGGATGGCAAAGGAGGAGTAGATGTCTCCACTCCCACCTGAGATCCCTCAAGCAGTACCTTGGTGCCTGTGATCAGGAGCATTAAATCCAGCCATTATGCTATTGTCTGAGGGGTTTTTTATAGTCCTGANTCCTTACCCCCCATGCTATTAGATCCTTTGCAGTCTGGCCCATTGCTTGCCCTTGGGAAGGGAAGTACAAGCTGAAAGCAGTGAAGCCAAAGAGCCTGTGTTGAAAATTTCCATTCACAAGCCCAGCTCAGCCATCTTTGCATTGCTATAGCATCCCCTGGAAGGGCTTTCTCCTCAGTAGGACATATCTTGTTTCTTGATACCTGTCAGCCAGCTCCCTACCAGAAAACTTCTATCACAACAATGGACCCAGGAGGAGAACAGATCTGCTCAGAGCCTAGCCACTGACCCATCTCTGTGAGAGAGCGTCAGCTAAAGTGACAAGAATCTGCAATACACAGGAATTTCAGCCCAGCTGAGCTCTACAGTGACACTGATCACCAGCTGAGCAGTGGATTTGGGGCCTAAGTCCAATACTGGTAAAACAAGTGCCACTCTCTGCAATGCTCCCTGCTCATGCAGGGTCCTGTGATAAAGCTGTCTCACTGAAGCTTCCCATTGGGCATTTAACCCCAGCCCAAGACATAAAGCCCCATTTTTAGAGCACCCCCCACTGGGCAGCATCCTGTCCTAAGACAGATGAGAGCCACTCTCTCATGCACATGCCCAAGGAAATCTCCTGCCCCTCGTACTGGCACCCCTCTTACTCATGCATTCAGATTCACTGATAAAACCACTCACCTGGAACGAGTGCAGGTTTCCAAGCACAGAGGGAAGCAAGTAGTTTTCGTCTTGGGGGATTATTCTGCGTTGTTTTGTTCCTTAATTTTTTCAAAGGCAGGAAGAAGGATTTTCTCCCTAGAAAGGTACAGTGTTAGCAGACAGCTCTGAGCAATACCTCCTGAGAGAGGAAAGGAAGACTGTATATGCTCAGGATACATGGCAGAAAGGGGTGGGGGAGTGGCATGTAGGAGGAGACAGAAGAAATCTTTGATGATTGCACCAGACCAGAGCACAGAAAGCACCTGTCACCAGGAGGTTGCATAGAGCCCTTACTGGGTTTCACAGTACCAATAGGCTTGCACTTTGTTCTGCCTCCTCACACAAGCTTCAAGGAGAGTTAGCACTAACAGAGAGCAGGGCAACTGTTAAATGAGAATCAAATCTCCTCCCTGTTCCACTCCTGCCCCTTACAAGGGTTCCTTCCACAAGGGAGGCTGCCTGCATAAATCAGTCCAGCAGCAACAGCTGAGTACTGGACAGGCAGGTCCTTCACTGATCCAGTCTGTGCACAGGACCTCTGAAGTCCAGACATACCCCTGCGGTTTGTCCAGGTCAGCCGCAGGGGATAGACATGTGTCTGTGCCTCAGCTAAACTGCTGCAGTTTCCCTTTGATGTATTAGGCACATCATATGGAGAAATCAGTTCACTGAGCATGCAAAGGAAATACAGTAGTTGTACAGTCTGTCAGGGAGACAGACTCTGCTTCCAAGGAAGCAGGCAAAACTTCCACTGCTTACTGATTTCTTAAATATTGATTCCTGATGCAGATTCTTAGAGAAAAGTCCCACATTTCAAAATTTCAATCAATGCACTATGTCAAAACCACAAGTGAGCACCATATAGCCCATGCTGGCCTCTGAATGTGGCAGAGTGAAAAACTATATCCAAAAATCAAGTCACAGCACTAAAGTTACAACAGCACATCTGTTTCTAGCCCTACTAGATGCATGATTCACAATGGACACAGTTGTTTAATGAAAGTAGCCTTCTCCTTAGTTCAGGTGGCTCCAGTAGTAGGGGTTTTGCTGTGTGCGCTGGCTTTGGCACACCAAGGCTGATACATTGCATCTGCAGAGCTTGCCACAGAGTTTGAACTCATCCAGCCAGGGGTAGGTCAAAGCCAAAGGGTCATGCTCATTTTACAGATGACCCTGGAAATTAAATCCTCCTGCAATCCTGTGTCCTCATCAGTTTTGTAGGAGGACAACTGGACCTCTCTAGCCCAGGTTACAGAAAGCAACTCCCAGCACCAACTGGCTTTTTCAGACATTGATCATAGAATTGTTTAGGTTTGAAAAGAACTGTAATATCATTGAGTGCAACTGCAAATCAGGATGGTGATCAGACAGGACTTCTGTGAGCCATTTGGAGTCATGACTGTCTCTGTCATTCTCCCTTGTTTAAACTTGCTCCAGACACAAGCCACTGCTGCATTAGGAGACAAGGACATACTCTCTGAACGCAATATATTGCTTGGTCTTCACATGATTCTATGGCTCACATGGCACAAATGACCCTATCTTACTGAAGGTTCAACAACATCTCAGGTCATGCAAGTATCAACTGGGGACTGTAAATTCAAGTACTGTGCCCTGCAAGGTTTCAGTCATCTTTCCAGAAAAAAACATATTATAATGGGCTACCCAAGAAAATATTTTTATTCCAAAATTAATGTTTCTGATTTGGGGGAATAGGTGTGCTCTGCCTGTACCATGCATCAAAACCTGCAGAAATGTGACTCAGAGCCAGTCCAGCCGCAGAGGTAAAGGGAGTCAGATTATGGTGGCACAATCTGGTACACGGTTGATCTTCTGTGCTTCTCCTGCTGGTTCACATCGACCATAGCTGGGAAAGCCCCTGAGAAAGGACATCTCCTATTTCTCATGCCCCTGCTTCTCACATAGCTTGGCCAGAAGCTGCTCTTGCAAGAGGGCCCCTGACAGCACTGTTGGCACTGCTGGGACTGATGATCTATAGCAGAGCACTCCTACCCTGGACAAGTGCACTTCTGGTGCTACCCAGAGAGTAGCAGAGCAGCCATTCACTTGGCCACCCCTCAAATGCTATTCTATTCCCTGATTCCACCTCAGGCAGCAGTGTTTGGCTAACAGTGAATGGTTGTCCTTTCCACCTCCTATGCCTGAAGTTCAGCTTCGCTCCTAGCATCTCTGCTAATTCCTACCCTGTTTTTTAATCCCCTGGTTAGCACCCATAGGCCTTTTTAAGCCATAAACCTGCAGTACAAGTACCTTAAACTTTCTCTTTGGCAACTTCCAGGCAACTGTGAGGTGTTTAATGAGACACAAAGCAGCAGCCTGAAGCTATGGAGAAGGTGAAGAGCTCTGCTCCCTCAGGATGGAGCTGCCTGATGTCCCGGTAGTCTTTCCAGGGTAGAGCAACCCTTTGGGAACAAACTCCATGGTCAGCTAACTCCCCCAAGTCTTTCCTTGCTCTGTGAGTGCCAGGCACACTTAATCGTCCACATCGGAAGCCACATGATGCCCTAAGTTTTCAACAATGGATAAAAAGGAAACTCACAATGTCACCTTGTGAGAGGCAATGAGAAAACACATGACAACTGCACTTCATGTCATGGAGTCACATGACACAGAGGGTGTTCTGATGCTATCCTTGCACAGCTGCTTGAAGATAAAGGAAGTTGCTTGAAGATAAAGGAAGGGTTTGATGGGAAACAGCCTGGAATAGCTTTCTAAAATCAGCTCCCTGGAAATTTCCTCCACAAGGCATCTTTCAAAATGATTCATGCTAATTCCACAAGTAAACTGAAAATGTTACATAGGGACAGGGCAGATTTGCACCCTTTCTGTACCACCCTTTCTGTCTTTAAATACATCCTTGGTCTGTTTGGATGCCTTTTTCTCTAGTCCTAGAAATATGAGCTAGACACACTTAGGGTGATAAAAAGGGGTACCTTTATATAAGGATCCTTAGGTGCACAGTCTGTTAGGTGGAAAACACTGAAGATGCTTGCCCCGTGTGACCCGTGTACAATTTTTATAGATTCTGCAAATTAACATATCTGACAAGAGCAGCCCCCAATTAGAAGTACACTCCATGAAGTAATGCCCCCTAGCTCTAGCACCTTCTAAATCCTCCTCCCTCAGATAAGGACCAGACCATGTTTATAAAAAATATGTCCCGAAGAGCTGGTTTCAACCTTGGTTTCTAAGGAGAACCAAGATAGCATAGAGGTCCTGCAATTTGTTTTGTCTTTCTGCTATGAGACTATTGAATCTAAGTTACAATTATATACTACAAAGCTACAACTATATGTCTAAAGAATATAGAAAATATATAAAAGAAAAAAGGTATAAATCCAGACAGCATCAGTATCTCTGCCCAAATTGGAAAGACTCAGGTCCTAAACAAGGGAAGTTCTGGGCAAATGATTCTTGAGACAAATTTTTACAAAGGGATTGTGTGTCTAAAGGAGAGGTTTGCAGGTTCAGCAGAACAACTCCTTCTTTATCATCTCCACTTTTTAAGAAAGACGGATTTCTATTGGATCTTTAAAAAGCAAAACACCTAAAAATGGGCTAAGGGTCGACTCATAATGTTATAAGGTAAATCTTTCATGTGAATCTCTGTTAGAATGCAGTTAGAGTGTCCAGTTTGGACACACAATATGGAGGAGGCATTGAGGCTGCAGGGCTAGAATACAAAACCCAAGTAGATGGTTGTATCCACTATCCAATGGCTTTCCTGACTTCCAGCAAGCACTTTGCATATCAGTCTTTTGAAAGTGCTTGATTTCTCTGAACTGCTGGAAAAAACCCCTTCAGGACCATGATGTAGCGAATGACAGGTAAGCATGACAGCCCTGTCAACTGAACATGTGGTGACTGGGAGGATGGATATGGACCATCCATACCTAGACCTGGATATGGAAAGCATCCTAGGACATGGATACTTTCTGCTGGAGTGTGAAAAGCCACTGGGATATTCCCTGCTGCTAATTGTCGTGGGGAAAGATGTGATTTCTTTGTGTGTTAAGCAATCCTTCAGCCCTCCCTTTCCTGGATTTTGCAATTCTATAGTTTTGTTCTCCTTGTTACAGTAACCTTAATTTGGGGGCTGGTATTAATTCTGTCTCCTGCACTGCTCACTGGCCCTGGGAACAGAGTCCAATTATGCAGCTGCGACCTTCATTACAAGTTAGCAGACTTTCTGCAAATGAACTTCCTTTATGTTTTACAGAGCTACTCAAATAATGGAATTTCCTTCCTATGGGAAATGCCAATCTCTCAACATCTATTTTTGCCCTATTTAAAAAAAAAAAAAATCAAAATTTCAACTTTTACCACACATGAAGCTCAGGAAAATGCAGAAATGTAAAGAAATGTTTTGGTTTGGATCAGACTGATGTAAATCTACTCCTACCTGCGCTGCAGTTTTTCCTCATGTGAGTGCCTCCCATGATTTTTTTTTCCTCATTTTTTATAGACTACAGGTCTCATGGTGCTCTGCAGTGTCCCCGTATAGCCAAGCTGCTACAGTGCATTTTCCTGGATACAGCCTGGAGAGAGGAGCAAGGACCAAGGAGAACAGGGCCCAGAGAGCTAAAAGAGAAAGAGCATGTGATGCCATTCTCACTGACAGCACCTGTCAGGACATTTGGTTAGAATTTCTGATGGGACAACAAAACAATGACGGTGAAGGTAAAAAATTGTATATCCAGTGACAAAAACTCTTACCCCCAAATTTTGTCTGGGTAGTTTCAACTGATGAGTGAGACAAAGCTTTGTGAATTTCTGAAGTTTCTGTCATTCTAAAGTGCCCTCATTTTCTTCTTGGCTCTGCTGAGAGTGTGTGTGACTGAGGCATTTTAGCTATTTTAAATCCCAGCTCATGCTCCCTGCTTCTTCCAGGTGCACTGGGAACTTGTGCTGCACACTTCTAGGAGGAGTTCTGCATTGAGAGTTTGTGTGATTTGTTATGTATTTTTTTTTAAGCAATCCCTGTAAATCACTATACAGGCACAGCCACTAGAAATGCAGATTCTTACTCTGATGCCTGACTTTACAAAAACACCATTTTCCTCAAACAGTTTGAGAAACTGCACTGCCACAGGAAAATAAATCCCCTGCTCTCATCCTGAGAGGTTCCCTGGTGGAAACTCACCTGATTCCTATAGCATGAAATGAGGGGTGAGGAGTCATTTTGATTTTCTTCCCTGACTTATCCACCTCTGATCCTTCCTCCCATCCCTATGCTTGTCTGCTGCACTACAAACTAGCAGTAGTTCTCCCTGACCTACTTGAGACTTGATTCAGTTTTCATGTAACAAACAAGTTCTTTCTAAAACTCTTTTTATTTTCACTTGCCTTATTGTATTTGCACATTTATTCTACTGTATTTTGTGTTTTACCCATGGCTTGGGAATACAGCTTTCTTCCACTGCTTATGCTGCACAGAGACAATTCCAATGCCAATGTGGCACTGTCTTTTCTTTTCTTCCTTTTGCATGAGTAGGAAAGGAAGAGCATCTCTCTTTCCTTCACACCTCTGCTCTGCCTCTTTCAGCCTGTGGTTGGCTGTGCTTTCTACTGCACAATTGGCCTCCCTAGTTCTCAGGCTCTCAGATTTAGCAGGTGTCTCTACTGCACTGCTGCAGTTTCTGTGCAGAATGGAGTTTCAGTGAAGATGCCAACAGCTACCAGCTGCCTGGCTGAATATCAGCACAAAATTTATGTTCTTTGTCACAGCGGCTGAATCACTTTCTGCTTCTGCAGTAGATCAGTCGTAAATACAACATACCAGAGGTGCCTTCTCTATGCGTTATTGGCATTTTAGCTATTACACAACTCTTTACACCTATATGAGATTCTATTTATTATGCTAGTATTTTTTCTTGCACTCACTTATAAGTTTGGATAGCTGAATTCTACATGTGCCCAACTGCTCTGGCTGCTCTACAGAGAGATGTGCCATGCAACTTCACAAGTGAATTCACAGTAAGTAGAAGCATTTCTCAGGGCCCATCTTTGTATACCCCTTTGAAGCACTATGAAATAAAATACATTCTGCCAGAATGATAGGTGGCATGACTCCCATGGATTGCCCTTACAAATATATTATTTCTTCTTGAAACTCAGACAAAATCTTCCAATAAGAGAATATCCTGGTATGGAGAAGAATAGACTTCAATACAGCACAAGGTGGCTGTGCCTTGCCACAGAGGCGGGAGAAAACACTGTAAACACTGAAACACTGTGTAAATACTGTCTGTCCCTTTCTCCAGACCATTATTTCTGAGAACTGCGGTCTGCCCAGGAAGAGACATTTCAGACTGGTTTATTAGCTGAATACACACAATAGAGTGAAATGAATACCATCTGACTTTATTTCTTCGTCTCCTGCCTTGTCTGATCTCACTCCATTCCTTCTGAGTCATGCTTTCAAATAGTGAGGATCAAACACTAGGGTTGTTTTTTTTTTCCCATGGTCTCCATGGTATTGTTCAGTTTGAAAAAGCTTTCTGAGATCATGAAGTCCAGCCATTCCCCCTGCATTGCCAAGCCCACTACTAACCCATGCCCCCCAAGTGCCACATCCATATGGCTTTTAAATCCCTGCATAGATGGAGACTCCAGCACTGCCCTGGGCAGCTGTGCCAGGGCTGGACAGCCCTTTTGGTGAAGAAATTTTTTCCAGTCTAAACCTCTCCTGGTGCAACTTGATGCCATTTGCTACTGTCCTGTCCCTTGTTCCCTGGGAGGAGAGCCCAACCCCTATCTTGTTCCACTTTCCTGTCAGGCATACGTAGAGAGTGATAAAATCACCCTGAGCCTCCTTTTCTCCAGGCTGAGCCCCCCCAGCTCCTCATCAGCCTTGTGCTCTAGATCCTTCCTCAGCTCTTCTGCCCCTCTCTGGACATGCTCCAAATCTTCAATGTTTTTCTTGGGGTGAAGGGCAAAAACCTGACCCCAGGACTAGAGGTGGGGCCTCGCCAGTGCTTAGCACAGGAGACAGTCACTGCCCTGGTCCTGCTGGCCACACTGTGGCTGGTACAGGCCAGGTGCCATTGGCACTCTTCACCACCTGGGCACACCTGAGCTCCTGTTCAGCTGCTATTGACCAGCACCCCCAGGCATTTCACCGCTGGCAGCTTTCCAATCATTCTGCCCCAACCTGGATTGTTCCTTGGGGTTCTTGTGATCCAAGGGCAGGGCCCAGCCCTTTCCCTTGTTGGCCTTGGCCCATTGATCCAGCTCTCAAATTGCCTCTGCAGAGCATACCTGCCTTCCAGCAGATCAACATCCCACTCAGCTTGGTGTCATCTGTGAAATGACTGAGGGTGTCCTTCATCCCATCATCCAGATGACTGATAAAAACCTTAAATAGGATTAAGCCCAAAACTAAGCCCTGGGGAACACCACTGGTCCCATCTGGATGTGACTCCATTCACTACCACTCTCCTGGTTCAGATGTTGCCCATCAAAGAGCACACCTGTCCAAGCCATGAGCAGACAGTTTCTCCAGAATACAGTGGGAAACAGTACCAAAAGCTTTACTAAGGTTGAGGTGTTCAACATGCATAGCTTTTCCCTCATCCACTAAGCAGATCACTCTGTCATACAAGGAAGTCAATCAAGACCTGCCTTTCATAAACCCACACTGGCTGAGCCTGATCCCCTGGTTGTCCTACCCATGCCATGTGACAGCTTAAGATGATCTCCTTCATGACCTTCTTCAGCACTGACTGGCCTGTAGTTGCCTGGATCCTCCTTCCAATCCTTCTTATATGTGTGCCTCACATTTGCTGACTTCCCATGACCTAGGACCTCTCTGGCTTACCAGGATCTGCTGGTAAAACATAAGAGGCTGGCTTGGTGAGCTCTTTCGCCACCTTCTGCTGTACCCTTGGACTTGTGCTGGTCTAAGTGGCATAGCAAGTCACTGGCCATTCCCTCTTGGTTTATAGGGTCTTGATTCTGCTCCCCATCTCTGTCTTCCAGTTCAGGGGACTGGGTACCCTGAGGACAACTGTTTTTGCTATTAAAGACTGAGGCAAAGAAGGCATTAAGTACTTCAGCCTCTTCCTCATCCTTTGTGGCAATGTTTCTCACCACATCCAATAATGGATGGAGATTCTCCTTGGCCTTCCTGTTGCTGATGTATCTATAGAAACACTTCTTATTATATCTTACAAGAGTGGACATACTAATTTCTAGCTGAGCTTTGGCCCTTCTAACTATCTTCTTGCACAACCTCCCAACATCCTCATAGTCTTCCTGAGTTCCCTGCCCCTTTTTCCAGAGGTGATAAATGCTCTTTTCCTCCCTGACTTCCAGCCAAATTACTCTGTTGAGCCAGGCCAGTCTCTTCCCCACCAGCTCGTCTTTCAGCACATGGGGACAGCCTATTCTTGTGCCTTGAAAAATACTTCATGAAGAATGTCCAGCCTTCCTGGACCCCTTTGCCCCTCAGGGCTGCTTCCCAAGGCACTCTTAATCAGTCTCCTAAACAGACCACAGTCTGCTCTCCTGAGGTCCAAAGAGGCAGTTCTGCTGTCCCTGTTCCTTATTTCTCCAGTATCAAAAACACTGTCGCTTCATTATCGCGGTGTCCGGACGGCCTCAGCTGCCACATCTCCCACCAGTCTGTCTCTGCTCACAAACAGCAAGACCCGCAGGGCAGCCTCCCTGGTTGTCTCACTTTCCAGCTGTGTCAGGCAGTTCTCTTCCACACACTCCAGGAACCTCATAGACTGTTTTCTCTCCGCTGTGTTGTATTTCGAGCAGACATCTGGTAAGCTGAAGTTCCACACAAGAACAAGAACCAGTGATTGTGGGGATTTTTCCCGCTGCTTAGAGAATGTTTTGTCTGCCTCTTCTTCCTGGTTGGTCAGTCTATGACAGTCATCGACATTCCCCCGTAGCAATAAACATAAGCATTCAACCTTATCATTGTGATGCCTTTATCAGCCTGAAATGCACAGCAGAATGCACACCTTTTGAAATGCGTACGTGATACAGGGCTATGATACTTCTATAAGTTTAGCATATTAGCATAGTTGACAAGAATCCCCAATTAGAAGGATAGTTAATGAAGTTAATTCCCCCCTTGGTTTAGCCTCCTACTGAAGCCTCCCCCCTTGGTTCTAGCCTCACATTGTTTATGTCTAGATATATAGGAAAGCAGAAGAATGGCCTGGGTTCATTGAAGAAGTAAGATTAGAATAGGATTCCAGGAATGTGTCTGTCTTAACAGAGTACTAGAAAGGTACTGAAGTAAACTAAGAAATTATATAACTATACAAAACAACAATAGTCTATGTTGTACAAAACTATGAATATATGAAAAATGTATAAAAAGCAAAAATCTTCTGGCATCAACTGCCTTCATTAAGCTTGAAGCAGTCAAACCACTCCCCCACACACAGGGTTACCACAAAACTTCCCCTTCTTCCAGTCACTCTGGGGTCTGTGCTGGGGTCAGTTCTCTTCAGTATTTTTACTGACGACATGGATGAGGGTATTGAGTCTTTCATTAGTAAATTTGCAGATGACACTAAGCTAGGCGCGTGTGTCCGTCTGTTGGAATGTAGGAGGGCTCTGCAGAGAGACCTGGAATGATTGGATGGACAGGCAGAGTCCAGTAAGATGATATTTAATAAGTTGAAGTACCTAGTCCTGCACTTTGGCCACAACTACCCCTTCAGTGCTCTAGGCTGCGAATGGTGTGGACAATGCCCAGGCAGAAAGGGACCTGGGGATACTAGTCAACAGCTGACTGAACATGAGCCAGCAGTGTGCCCAGATGGCCAAGAAGGCCAATGGCTCCTGCCTTGGATCTGGAATGGTGTGGCCAGCAGGACCAGGGAGGTAATTTTTCCCCTGTACTTGGCAGTGGTAAAGCCGCACCTTGAGTGCTGTGTCCAGTTCTGGGCCCCTCAGTTTAGGAAGGACGTTCAGATGCTTGAGCATGTCCAGAGGAGGGCAACAAGGCTGGCAAGGGGCTTCCAGAGGAACACAAGCCCTTTGAGGAACGACTGAGGGAGCTGGGGTTGTTTAGCCTGGAGAAAAGGAGACTCAGAGGTGACCTTATCACTCTTTAGAACTACCTGAAAGGTGGTTGTAGTCAAGTGGGGATTGGTCTCTTTCTCCAGGCAGCAACTGACAGGAGAGGACACAGTCTTAAACTGTGCCAAGAGAAATAGAGGTTGGATATTGGGAAAAAGTTTTTTATAGAAACAGTGATAAAGTATTGGGATGGTCTACCCGGGGAAGTGGTGCAGTTACCATCCCTGGATGTGTTTAAAGAAAGACTGGATGCGGCACTCAGTTCCGCACATGGTTTAGTTGAGGTGTTAGGGTTGGGTTGGACTCAATGATCTTGAAGGTCTCTTCCAACCTAGTGATTCTGTGATTTTTTGCCTGTCCCTTCTGAGTCTACAGCCATCCATGGCAGCACACCAGTCATGCAAGTTATCCCACCATGTCTCTGTGATGGCAACTATGTTGTACTTTTCCAGCTGCACCACAGCTTCCAGCTCCTCCTGTTTGTTGTCCCTGCTGTGGGTATTGGTGTAGGTGCACTTCAGTTGGCCTGTTGATCCCACCACCTCTTTGGAGGCAGAAGCTCTAACTCCTACATGACCATTCTCAGATGATTCCATGGTTTCTAACCCATCAATAACCCTTGCTTCTTTGCTGACACATCAATCTGCATCCCTTCCCCAAGCATGGAGATGACAGACTGAAAGACCTCACTAGCACACCATCTTTAACATCAGCACACTGCCCCCAGGCTTATCTCTAGTGAACCTGGGTTATTCACCTTTGTAGTTTTTCTCACTTTGTCTTTTCACTGCTCCATTCCCTCCTCAGCAGCACTTTTCTGCTGCTCTTCACTAACTCCCCAGCCTCCCTGCCACCACAGGTGGGTGATGATGAGGTAACAAAGAATGGTTAAGGAAAAGGGAATCCCACCCAAAAATAAGAATTGGGTTCTTAGGAAGCAAAGGTTATTGGGCTGGAAGCCAGCTCTGGAACAGTTTCTGGCTTGAGTGATGTTAGTAGGTCCCTGGTAACTCAAGAATCTTCAGTACAGAGTGATGTTATCCCATTGGACAACTATAGTAGTAGGAAGGCCAAAACTGGAAGAGCAGCTGTGTTGGGCAGAGCTACATTTAGGTTACACTATATTGTTTGAAGGCATTTTTTATGTAGCCAAGCAATTTAAAAGAAAAGCAATCACTAGTGGCAGCAGCAGCAACAGTCTTCTGAACAGTAGTGGACATAATTATTATTTGTTCTGAGTGTGGTTTGTTTCTGTGGCTAAGACTGCAATAGAGTACCTTCATGTACACCCTGTTTCATGTCAATAGACTGAAATGTCTGAACTGGCAATTAATTATTTAAGGAGAACAGCTTGCATGATTTTGCAACAACATCATGTGACTTTCATTTGGGCATCTTCTATTAATAAGTTGTACAAACCAGAGGATGTCACAAAGCCTTTCTACTGCTTCAAGTAGCTTGGTTCTGATACTGCTATGGGCTGTCTGCTTTCTCTGAGCTGGAAAAAGAGGATGGAAAGGCTTCACTTCTGCTGCTCCGATGATATATTTGTCCAGACTTAACTAGGCCCATTTTCTTTGCTGTTCTTCATAGGGTATTACTATTGGCATTGTGCGCTTCTCCAACAGCACCCAATGCTGTGTATTTGTATATGTATTACAAGGACAAAAGGGACCAAGTGTGATCATCTAATCTGACCTCCTTTTTCAGGACAGGAATAGCCCTGTGTTAATTAATTTTCTTTTAAGTAGAATATACTATTTTAAAGAAATTTTAGAACCTGCATTACTGTCTTCTGGTGGTCATGAATTCACCACAGTTTCAGGCAAATTATATAAGCCTAGGTCTACCTGACCCTGGAAATAATGCATAATCACTATGGAGAAGCAGTCAGCAGCTGCTGTAGAGGAGCTGAACTGATCTTACTAATGCTAATGGTAATGCTGACAGTGACACACCAAGAGGCTGTAGCATAATGGATAAGCAAACACTCGTGCATATAGCACTTGCAGGCAGTCAGAGACTAAAATGCAAATGAGGTCTGTGGTAGGAAAGTCTTAGTCAATGTGGATGATCCTGCAGCTGTCACTGGGACAGCAGCACCTCCAAGTTTTTTCCAGATGCCCCCTCAAATCTCCACCTCCCTCAGCATGGATTAATATAGTTCCTCTTCCTCTTCTTCCAAGTGAGATCTTAAACTGAAGCATTATGTTGACTTCTGGAGTTTGATTTTGCAATTTAGTTTCCATTGGGAGTCTACCCTGGTATTCAATGGCTTTCTAGAAGGAGAATTAAAACTCACAAGACTTCAGAGAATGCAGACAGCTCTAGAGGAAACTGACATCATTGGCTGTCTTTCATTGAGTTGCAGAATCCCCTAAAACCTACTTTCAGCCATTCCTCATGGACTTTGTATTTCATTTTCTCATGTTTTGTCTAGAAAAAGCACAGTCCACCTCCCTATTCTTCAGAGACTTTATTTTACTCTGTTAATGACATTCTTCTGTCATGTTTCTTAGGCTCCTAATTTTGACAAAACATCTGCTCATCTTGGTGTAGAGCCTTGCTGTAAGACCCCTAAGTGGAGAACTCAAAGGTTTCCAGATCCACCGGGAATCTCCAAATCTTCCCTATTGTGCAGCATCTCCTGGAAGCTGTATCAGAAAGATACAGGATCTCCTCTTTCAGATTGCAGGTGACACTATGTGCATCTCCTTGCCAAACTGCCTTTGTTGTCAAATGGTATCTTATACCAAAGGCATATGTAGCTATCTGCCTATCTTTGTATTGTGAAATGTGGGGTTGTGTTTTGTGTCAGGTAAAAAAAAAAAAAAAAAAAAAAAAAAAAAAAAAAAAAAAAAAAAAAAAAAAAAAGAAAAAAAAAGG
>VWYP01018222.1:0-32031 GCA_013400435.1 Pycnonotus jocosus | reverse complement strand
AAAAAAAAAGAAAAAAAAAGAAAAAAAAAGAAAAAAAGAGTGGCCTATGTAGTTGTTAAATGTGTGGAATGAGGCCATGGGACAGTTATAAAAATGAGTTTTAATGAACAAACAGAAAAGGCGTGGAAAGAGGCTTTTTAGACAAATATTTTGCATGCTTGTAAGTGAATAATGTGAGCTTTAAAGTTTTCACAATATAAGTTTTAAGGGGGTTTTTTGGCTTTTAGCATGTAGGATAGAAGAATGCAGAAGTATTATTATTTGCTTTGAAACAAAATTATTATAAGCTTTGAACTGCTTTGTAATAAGAGGTTTTTACTATAGCTTCAGAATATAAAAAGGGTAGTAATCACCTAAATAAAGAAGGAAGTGAGCTTACCCTAAGCTAAAAACATTAAGGATTCTGAAAGGAAAACTGGACCCCATCATCACAGATGCATGATCCTGGTCAGGGAGACTAAACATCACCTTCACTGATTTACGATCCTGAGAAAGGAAAAAACTGGACCCCAAAATCACAGGTGGAGGGAAGCTAGACATCACCTCCACTAATTTACAGCTCTGAGAGGAGAAGCTGGGCACCACCATCACTGATGTATGTTTCTGGAAAAAGAACACTGGACATCACCATCACTAATTTACAGCCTTGGGGTATAGAAATTCGACGTCACCAGTAGGAACTGATCACAATGGGATATAGAAATCGGACTTCACAAATAGAAACTAAGAGGAAACCACAAAAAAAAAAAAAAAAAACCCAAACAAAAACAAACAAAAAAACACGAACAAAAAAACTCCCACAAAAACTGCTGAGAAGTGCTTATGAAGATGCTCAATAAATACCAGCGAAAATCAGCAGCCAGTGTGCAGCTGGAGGGGAGACCCCCACTGTACCCAGCGTGCTGCTTTGCTCACATTTTATCATTTGAATTAATAAATTAACAAATTGATTGTTGCTTGATATATTGGCTGAGTCAAGCTCTTATTTATTACAGTATCTTGTCCTGTCAGCGAGATTTCTGCCAAATCACTCTTTTATATATTAATATATTAACATATTAATGCAGTCTGAAGCCAATAAACCAGCTTTCAAATTAACAGGTGAACAGGTTCAGCTTCATAAGCTATGACCTTTCTCCTACATCTTTGATGTATTACAGGGGGAAGCATGGCTGCCTCTTCAAACAGTTCTCCAGAGCTGGTGTCTCAGGAATTGGTTTGCCCCCTTTGGTGCTACAGAAGGGTTTGTTGAGCACACTTCACCCTCTTCACCCACTAAGCACAGATTTGGTGCCTGGATCTCCCTGGCCCATGCAGGCAGCATGCACAGACAGTACTGGGCTGTGATTCTGAAGGTCTCCATACATGGGAAGGGTGCTCCAAGTTGGCTGTCCTGTGCTAACACACAGCACAGTCATGTATAGGCAGTCACATTATATGGAATCTCTCCTGCCTCCAACCAAGCATCCTTTCCAAATTCCCACACAGGGAGTTTTCTCCCCATCCCCTCTCATGGATCATAAAGCAGATGGGTCAATAAGGTGGCCCCAGATGCCTGTAGGTGTTAGGCTGAGCTCAGGCAGGCATGTGAGGCTCAAGCCCTTGCTCAGAAAAGCTTGGAGTGGTCCTGTGCTGGCTGCATGCTGTCAACAGAGGCAATACAAGCTATCTCACAGCTCATTACAGAAACTGAGCCAAAGGGAAGGCACGTTCCCAGCTTATCAGGCCACCTCCTCTGTGAGCTCTCTGATCTACTTTTCCAGTGATTGTTCCTGACCTAGGAGAAGCCCCTGAGAAATCTCACTGTTCATAGCCTGCAGCTAAATGGGCATCTGCAAGCAGCCATGGTGGGGAGACAGCAGCATGGCACGCAAAGTCTGATTAACCAGATGGAAAATTCCACTCTTCTTCATCACAGCACATCATGCTGAAGAACTTGGGACGCAAATCAACCATGCGTTTATCTGTTTGCCAGGCCGCTGCTCTGCTTTGGTCCCATGAATAGTATACATTTGCCAGGATACCTGCACTATCTGCTCAGCCCTCTTTTAGCACTGTGATAAGAAGTGCCTCTGGAACAGCATCTGGCATACTTTGCTCTCCTCTGAAATATTTTTTTTTAGCACTGCTGACAGTTAATGCAGTGCAACATGAAGGGTGAGGCTGCAGCGTGGGGACCAACAGAACCAACCTCTCCTTCAGCTCTGACCATGCTCAGCACAAGAACCTGTTCCCTGATGCTTGCACACCTTGCACTTCGGCTAAGTGATCAGCTCTGGACAACTCATCCCAGCTTAACTCAAACCCTGCTAGCTCGTGTAAAATTGGTCAAACTTACAGACTCTTCTTACTTAATTACACGAATGATAAAGTGATTAATGAATATCAGCTTTTTAAGAATTCAGGAATCACGGCTGATGGTCTGAAAGCCTTTGTGTGCTCTCACTTTGACTTATTTGCCCCTCTTCCCGGTGCTTTTCCACACAGAGACACACTCTTACCTCCCTGATCTGCAGCTGCGCTCACAACAGGTTCGTTTAGTTCCCTGTGAAGAGGTGAGAAAAGCATGCGAGTGTCTGGGCAGAAAAGCTTGGTGCTACAATGTGCCTCAGGTCACCAGTGTACACCCAGTTCTAACCAATGAGAATGAATCTCATGGGAATTACACAGCTGTAAATCCTGGAAACTATGCTTCACACTGTGAATGTACTATTGCTGGTTCCCTTGCAACACTATGCAATTAAATGATACCAACCCAGCAGATAAAGAATTCATTATTAACATATAATATTATTCAGACTCTCCCCTCTAACACTCCTATACCATGGCGTGTCTCACTTGCTAATGGCTCAAGGCACCCGCTGCCTCTGATCACATCAGGGAAGAGAAAATGCAGAGCAAGTGGCTCCACAAACGATCCCGACCCCGGCAGGGGTGAGGGGAGGCCAGTCATCCACCTTGTAGCAGAAGCATGCTTAGGCAATGCTAAGAAGGGGAATGAGCCGCAGGAAAGTAGTGTTCTCTGTGGGATTTTATTTAGATATGCAGTAACAAGGTTATTTAGTAAGGCTTCAATTCCATTATATACTACCCTTGAATGAGGTTTTATATGCATATATGTTTCATCCACATGTCTAAAACATTGTCTCAAAAACCAGTTGATGGGGGAGGTCTGCTAGTACTTTCCAGGTCAGATAATTTAAAATGTGGTGTCAGAAAAGAGAATGAAATTTAAAGATGTGGTGCTTGCTCAGTCTAACCAACCAGGCAACTAGCACAAAAAAAATACATATTGAGTTCTGGTTGAAATACATATTTTGCTGTACTTGCATATAGCTGTCAGAGAACATATAAAAGATTGATAGAAAGCAGGGACATAGCCAATATACTGCCTTAGGCAACTCAGCTCCTTTAAGCCCAAGAGCAAAGCCGCTTCTTGAAGGTCAGAAGTGTATGAACGTCTGTTCACAAAACCTGGATTCACGTAAAATCTGTAAGGACAAATTGTATTAGTGATACCTCATCCCCTCTTCCTGTGATGGTGGGAAATGCATTAAGCCCTGAAAACCAGAAATAAGAAAGAATATTTCTGATCATTTCAAGTCCCTTAACATCTTTAATTCTTCCTTGGATCAGGAATCCTGCCCATATTTGGGATCTCCTGTATGATTAACAAAGTCTTCATGCAAAATTGCGCAGAGTATTACCTTTACAGGGTGCTTACCATACCTTCAAACTGTAGACCTGGAGTAAAGCTTGTGGAGGGCTCGGGAGGAGGGGGGAGCTGAGACTGTCTCAGGAGCCAAGCTCTGCCTGTTCAGGTCGAATGACAGGCTCTGCCCACTTCCAACTGCACAGTAACGCCGACCTTTTGAAGATGGAAAGCAAGCCTTTGGAGAGGAGGGATTAGCCACAGTCATCATATCCACAGCTTGTTTCTTATTCCTTCTTTGTGCCCTTGACTTCCGCTGGCCCTAGCGAGCGAGGCCCCGTTCCACCCGCAACACGGGGCCGCTGCCACGGCGGGATGGATAGAGGTCCAGGGTAGGCTGCAGGCAGTGGGGTCTGCGTTATCGCCCGCTGCTCTGTGAGGAGCGGCACGGCTGGAGCAGGCACTCGTAGGGCTCAGTGAAATGCCAGGCAGTGGCGTCTGAGCTTCTGCCGGGCTGCAGCGGCAGAACACAAACAAGAGCCAGGAGGCCTTGATAGGGAAGATGTGTGCTAATGTCTTTTCAAATAATTCGATGGGTTGACGTCTTTGAAATGGATCTTAATGTCTCCACTAACTTCAAGCAGCAGGTTTTGCGGGAACCCTAAAAACCCCCTCAGGGAAACTTCCAGGCTTTGCCCTGGGAAGATTGACTATAGAGTGTCCTGCCTAGGCTGAAAGAGAAAACTTCCTTCGAGGTGTCTTGAAGAACTACTGCCAATCTAGCCTGGATTACTTCCTTCATTAGTCACTTAACCCTGCACTTCCCAGTTGTTCATCCCTCAAACCCCTCTATAGGTGGCCTTGCCTTTTGTACCGCCCCTGTGCCCTCAGATCATTGGCCACTGGCCCCTCACTTAACCCCTGAGCAGCACATGGTCTGTGTATTCTGTCCCTGATTTCTTCGGCATGCTGAAATAAACCCTGCTGGAACATACAATACAGGAGGCGCTTCCTGTCTTTCCTCCGCTGAGGCATTTGTGTGTGCATGGACTTGAAATGGCTGATCCTTTGGCCTGCTCTGAGCGGCTTCTGAAGGAGACACTTTGAGAAGGTAGCACCATTTCTCCATCCTGCCATGCTGCTACAAGGTTTGTTACAGAGCCCAGACAGCCTGACTCTTGAAACAGACAAGTGGGGGACTCTGCACAAAGCCCGAACTTCTGAACTTTGGGGTAAAATGACAGGTTCAAGGGGGAATATGAGGTAGGCGGTTTGGGAAGGCTGTACCTTCCTAGTACCTCAGCCAATGGGGAAAGGAAGAGGGCATAGTGCGGCCGGGAGTTTAGCATAAAATGGAGGCTGTGTCCTCTGAAACCTCAAGAAAGAAAAGACTTCTGGGCGTGTGCCTCAGTGGACCATCTCCTTTTTTATTTGAATAAACTTTGTGGACACTGGCTTCTCATACTGAGATTTTACATACAATTGCTTCTCTGCCAATTTGGAGGAACCAGTTTCCACAGACCTGACTGGGGGTGAAAGCAAATGAGGCAATCTCCCACATGTTACTCTGCACTTTT
The DNA here is from genome assembly GCA_013400435.1 of Pycnonotus jocosus. Taxonomy (NCBI): domain Eukaryota; kingdom Metazoa; phylum Chordata; class Aves; order Passeriformes; family Pycnonotidae; genus Pycnonotus; species Pycnonotus jocosus. The sequence goes on along the minus strand of VWYP01018222.1, from coordinate 26,802 downwards.
CATAGCCTGCCTTCACTATTATGGCCATATTCTTTGCAGCCTTCCTATCTCCATCAGGATCACACTATTAGCAAGGAGGGGATGGCTCAATCACATAGCAGTTTTATATTTCTAATTGTTTTAGGCCAGTGAGGTACAAGGCAGCCAATAATGCTGCTTTTGCAGAGAAGAACAGTACCTGAGGAAGGTCCACCACTGCCCTGCATCTTACACACCTAATTTTCCACTTGAAACATTTCCTTTCTGCCTGTATGATATAAACAAATATCAGTAGCCTGGGCCAGCTGTCATAAACACACTTCTTGTGGCTCTGATCTACTTGGAACCTGATGGACCTCATCAGCAGAATGGCAACAATAATCTGAATAATCTTTGTAGAAGATGCTTTCACTTATTCTGCTTTGAAACACGAAAAGCTTGACTACTGGAGACTGATACAGGATTCGTACTGTGTTGCTGTGAAAGTGTGTGTAAGGTTGTTCATAAAAGCTGAGGAAGGAGGCTGACAGTACATTCTGAGTGTGTTTATATCAAACTTTAAAAACCCTGAAAGCATTTTTAAAATTATTATTATTACTAAAAAGGAGCAGCAAAATATGTTCCCTTTGGGTTTTGTATACATCAAAATTCATGTTTTCATATTTTGGGAGACTTTCTGTTGTACAGAGACAGTTGCCTCCTCTGCATAAATATCACATTTGAAAACTTTTGTTGCCTACCCTAGTACTTTCTCATTTCTAGTTTGCATACAAACACTTAGCTTGGAAAAAGGGTAACTCATCTTCCATGAATATGAGATGGCACCCAGCAAATATCATGCAGAAGAAAACAGATGATCGTTCATGTTCAGCATAGGAAGTGACACCCCTGTCCATGTGTGGCAATGGGAGCAAGGAATGCTGCTGCTATGGGCAGTGATATGCAAAGCATGCAACAGTGTGGTTATTTGTGATATTTACTGAACTGCAGAGATTAAGGTACTTTTGCCGGAGAATCAGTCTTTACGGTTACAAACACTCCCCCCACTCTTAGTCCCATGCAGGAATGCAAAAAGTTGTGCTGTCTAACCCTGCAGCTCCTCCCCTAGGGAAGTCTATTTCATGTTTTAGAGCCTTTCGGAAGCTTCAGTGGAGCTAAGGGGTTCTTAGGTGCTGAAGGGGTTCTCTGCAATGACCCCTCTGTTTACAGTGGTAGACCTCTTTTCAAGGCCAAGTTGCAGAGGATTGTCCAGTTCAGCTCCATGTAATGTGCTGTTTTCTGGCAGATGTGGCAAGTGCAGCACTGCTGCTTTCTTAAGTTTCCAGTACAGGACCACAAAGTATAAATTGGCCAGGAATATTTTGTGCCATCTACCCTGAGTGGTGCAACATATCTACATTATTCCAGATATTATATTGCTGCTATGCCTCTACTTGGCCCCAGAGTAAAGTTATAGGGGCAGGGAGCTGGAGTTTGTCCCAACTTGTCAGTGAGGCTGGTGTTGTTGCTTGTCCATGTCACTGCAGGATTTTCATTACCAACTATATTCGTTTCCTGTACAGCTCTTGACATGCTGATATCCCCTCATTGCACCTCCAGCATGACATCTCTTGGCCAGTGCCTCCTATAATCTTCCTTAAGATAAGGTGTGCTGGTGTAAGTGGTTGCAGGAGCAGTGTCAAGGTAGACTTCTGAAAAGTTATCTGGGCTCTTAGCACTTGCCTTCTCCAGTGGCCATAAAGAACATTGATTTGAGAAATTAGGGTAGGCAGGCTGCAATCCTCAAACCTTGGGATCTTCCCCCACACCCCGACCTCAGCATTTCCAGCACCCTGACCCTTCATGCTCCCTGCTGTGAGAGCATGTGCATAGCCTGTCCACTTTGGCTGAGCAAAAAGTTGCTGTGTCCATGCCTAATGCCCCCAGAGGCTAAACCCACCATGGTGTTAAACAGGGAGGAGTGTGTTTGAATTCACAGTGGAAAAGTAGAAACACGTGGGAAGTTTGTGCTGAATTGCAGCTCCTCAGGGAGGGCCCTGAGAGGGGTCAAGGTTGCTCTAGGTCATGGCTAACATAGGTCTAGTGCCCTTGTTGACAAAGGTGTAGTGCCCTGCTCAGCATGATCAGAGGACCAAACATTGTTCCTGAGATGGATCCATAGCTGAATATGGAGATTCCCTTTCTTAGCCAGATACCTTAGTCTGTGTGCCTCATGCTCTGCTTACTCTAGGAAGGTGCCATTTAGAATAAAAGATAGAATTCAATACTCAGTGATTTCCCAAGAAAATATTCTAACTGCCTAATCACAAACTTGTGGCAGAAGTCACACTGGATAACCCCAACTAGCAACAGCCTTTGGGACAGACACTGATTATGAGGCACAGTAGAACCAAACCCCAAAACTTTTATTTCCTCCTTAATATGCACCACAGTTTTAAATGTCCACAGTCTGTAATTCCAATTTTCCAAATTATTCTTGATGGCATTTTTCAAGTACTAGAGTGAAGCTAAGACAGGCCTCAGCTGCTTTTGTTATGTTCCAGGCAACTGAAGGATCTTTAAAAACATAATGAAGGTAAAGATTGAAGAGACCTAAGGTATTGATTGTTTGCAGGTGTATCAGCAAACCTGTCTGTTTAATAATTTCCCTGTAAGTCATTCTACTGATGCACAACTTGTGCAGACCTGAACCCATGCATGATCTTGCCTCAGACTCCACTGGCCATCTGACTTCCTGCCTCTCCCAAGTTGCTGAACCTCCAGGTGAAGGTTGGGTGACAATGTCCCTCCCACCATCAGCAAAGAGCAGGTCTGAGATCACCTGATGGAACTGAATAGGCACAAATCTATGGAGTGTGATTAGATGCATCTCAAGGTCCTGAGGGTTGATGTAGTTGGCAAGTCAGTCTCCATCCTATTTGAAAATAGCAGTCAGGTGAAGTCTCAGTGATTGGAAAAAGGAAAACATCAATCCTATTTTTAAAAAGGTGTCATGCTTTTAAGCCCAGCTGGAAATTCAGCCTTAACAGCTGCTACCCTCTTTTCATCCCCTCCCATAAGAGAGAAAGAAAAGCCAGAGACAATAGCAATTTACTGGAAACAGTAATGTGTTAAGAAAATGAACAGCAACAGCAATAATTTGAATACCAAAAGTATACAAAAAGAGGGTGATTTACATTCAAAAAGTGCTCACTGACCAACCAACCAGCAGGTGCTGCATGGTTCTGAGACAATGAAGAAAATGGCCCCTGGGCCTGCCACATGCATCTTTTTCCCCCTTCCTTCTCAGAAATGAGAATCTCTCACTTCCACCCCACTTCCCCTGATGTGATGTGGATGGTAGAGAATAACAACCTGGGCATGCCCACACAGCTCCAGGCTCTGCCCCCTCTGGCTACTGCAAGAATATTACCTCAGTCCTGGCCCGTTACTACATGTCAGTGCCGGTGACCATCACCTCTGTGCCTGGGAAGGTGTTACAAGTTCGGGAGGATGCTCCTGCACAATAAACTCAAGATGCATTCAGAATTACAAAGCAAATTAATTTTATTAGTCCCACTAGCAACTAATACTTATTGGCCCCTGGATTCTAGAGAAGCTGCTGAACAGGAGAAGGAGATGGAGCATGGCTCCTGAGCAGGAGGAGTAGGGAGGCAGTGCACCTTCAAGTTGTCCCCTGGATGAAAACAGTGCCCATCTTGTCTTCCTCTCCCCTCCACCCCAGGACCACACCTTATATCTCTTCCACAAGAGTGGCCAGTTTCAACATCCTCTCCCATGGGGCCAGTGTGTGAGATGAGGTCGTAACAGCCCATGATAACCTCCATGCCAACAATGTCTTTATTGTATATTATTCCCCTTTCACAGGTTGAATCCCCTACCAGGTGACTGATACATAGTTTTATTTCTAATGGTTAAAAGTCTTACTAACTAACAATAAGGTCTTCTTCTACGTTATCTTCTCAACCTACGTAACAGTGGACCAAATATGGCAGGCCTTAGACACGTCTTTGGTCCCTGACACAGAAGGGATTGGAGCAGATCTTCATGGAAACAGTATTAAGGCACATGCAAGACAAAGAGTCGACCCAAGACATCCAGCATAGCTTCACCAAGTGCAAGTCATACCTGACCGTTTTTGTGGCCTTCTATGACGGAGTTACTGCAACGATTGAAAAGGGAAGATGACCAATTTTATCTACCTAGATTTCTGTAAAGCCTGTGACATGGTCCCACATAGCATCCTACTCTCCAAATTGGGGAGACATAGATTTGAAGAGTGGACTATATGATGGTGTTGTGGTTTAAGAATAGTATTCTCCAGTTTAGTACTCCTGCTAACATCGTGCACTGCTTCCCCTCCAACCCCCTCCAACTGGAGGCTCAAAAGGCAAAGATCATGGATTGACATAAGAATAATTTACTGGAAACAGCAATGAGATAAGAAAACTAACATTAACAGCAACAATATTAATAACAAAAGATACAAGAAAAATAAATAAATTATTTACATGGAAAGCCCCCCCCCCCCCAACAAGACAAGACCATTCTGTCCACCATGTTTTCTCAGCTGGAAGGAACCTCTTCCCCCTGGACAAGACAGACAGTATCCCTTTTGTGTCAAATAACATGTGGACCTTAGCCACACCCCCTCTTGGCTACTGCAAAAAATTAACCCTGTGCTGTTTGAAACCAGGATAGGTGGCTAAGAAATTGGCTGGAGTCCACAGCCAGAGATATGTGGTCTGTTGAGAATTAAAGTAAGTTTACTTATAGAATATTAGAAATTAATTGTGTAGGTTGAAGTTTAATTTTAACTGCTTACAGTTGAGCATGAAGGGGTCCTGCTCAAAGCTTGGCTTTGAGCTGAGCTGTAGATGAAGTCTGTGAACCTGAATGGCTGAGCAGGGGAGAAGACAGAAATCTGGATATCTTCAGATAGGAGCTGAGACCCTGGAGGGCCCCAAGGTTACCCAAACTGGAAGAGAAGAGCAGTTAATGGTCTGTCCACTGGACATGGAGAAAAGAATCCAATGAGGTGTTAGAAGACCCCAGATAATAAATAGCTATTGAACCAAGAGGTATGTACAGAGCATGTGAAGAGCATGTGAAGGTCAGGTGCACAGACTATGAAAACATAAAAGTGCACAGACTGTGAGCACATAAAGGTCCAGGAGATGCGCTGTTCAGGGTCCCTCTTTGGAGGCACCAGCTGAAGCTGAAATAAACTGGCTGCCTCATAACCTTCTCAGAAGAGAAGGCTGTGGGGTGACCTCAACTGCAGCCTTTCAGTGCTTAAGGGAGCTTATAAGAAGAGGGAGAATGACTTTTTACACAGGCAGATAGTGATAGGACAAGATGGAATAGTTTTAAACTAAAAGAGGAGAGATTTAGATAATGCTGAGTCATTAGAAAGAAATTCTTCCATGTGAGAGTGATGAGGCCCTGGCACAGGTTGCCCAGAGAATCTGTGGCTGCCCCATCTCTGGAAGTATTCAAATCCAGGTAGGATGGGGCTTGGAGCAACCTGGTCTAATGGAAACTCTCTCTGTCTGCGGCATGGGATGGAATGAGAGGGGCTTTAAGATCCCTACTAACTCAAACCCATCTGTGATTCCGTGACTATACACTTCCACATTTAGGGTCTTTCTTCTGTGGTCTTGTGCAGAGCCTTCTCTAAACGTTGATAGGCTGAAATTCTGAGGTTAGGTGTTACGACACAAGGTACTAAAGCAGGTATCCATTCAGAGATGTTAAACAGAGAGGCAAGAACACAGTGAATTGTATAAGCATAGCCAAAACCATGAAAGTACAATTTTTCAGTAAGAGATTGTGAAAAATCAAGTGCTTGTTTCCCCATCTAGTGGTTATATCCAGAAGGAAGAATGTTCCAATAAATATAAATTGCTAGTCTATGGAGGCTGAGGCTATGTGCATGCACTAAGATCAAACACCACAAATGTGGTCTTACGTGTTTTTGCACATTGATCCTATTTAGATGGACAAAGAGTTGCAGTTATAACTGTCCATGTCCTCTTACCCTTCTACCTGCACAGCTCATTTCAGAGAATCTTTTAAGAGTGAAAGAAATAAAATATATCACAAAATCATAGAAAGGTATAGGTAGGGCAAGACATTTTGTACTTTAAGTTGCTGCTTGAAGCAAAGCTCTCTGCAAAGTTAGATCAGGTTATTCAGTTGAATTTGAACCAGCTAAATTCGAAACTCTCCAAGGATGGAGATTCATCACCTCAGTGAATATACCACCTCAGCCCATATACCAGTACTGTTCCATCAGCTTGGGAAAGCACTTGAAGAAAACAAAGTGCTAGCAAAACAAATGCTCCCAGGTCCTGCCAGGGAATCGCAGTGCAGGTCCCCTTTTTCTTGCACACTGTGATGTCTGCAGAGGAAGATGGTGTTTGCATTTTAGCTCTTCGGTTGTGCCAAGAACAGGCTCAAACTGCCAGGGTCTCCCAGCCATGCAGGGTGGTGTGTGAGATTTCTAAGCTTTTTAGTTCAGGCCCTGGATAGCCCTAATTACTGACAGCTTTACTCATGCTTTCAGGCTCTAGAGTCGTTGGCCAGTGTGCCTGGAGAGTCACAGCTCAGGAGGAGCACTGACATTGCAAGTTAATTAGAGACATGAACCTCAGGTGATGAGTGCTTCTAAGGCATTTCTTTGTATTTGTGAGTGGACTTAGTTGCCCCTGCACAGATGCACTTTGCTAGAAGCAAGCCACAACTTGTAACAACCAAACTTGCTTCCTCTGAGAAAAAATATTAGGAAGGTAGCTTTAATGATCCTTCCATGGTGTTTTTAGCCCTTTTCCCCCAGGTCCTGTGTTTTGACAAAACCCTTCAGCCCCTCATGTCAAACAATCCCTGTTCCTTTGCTCTCAGGGCCTCATAAGCCTACTTCTTGTTATCCCAGATCACCATCTAGTGGGTGCTGGAGAACCCACCACAGCCAGGGAGGAGGGCTATGCCATAGTCTAAGGACAATAGGCTGCTCTTTTGAGCTCCGTGGTGTTTTCAGCCCTTTTCCCCTAGGTCTTGTGTTTTGACAAAACCCTTCAGGCTGGATCCACCCCAATTACTTTAGGGTTAGGGTTACATGCAACTATTAGTTTCCAGGGATGAACCACTGCCTTCACATTGCATGATGCCTGAAAGCAGGTTATCAGATGTATTTTCTTTATTGTTGTAATTTCCAGCAAAAAAGTGTTTGAAAATACGTGGCTTGGCCACTGCCCAGTCAACCAGTGTCATTAATATAGCAGCTTCTGGCTCAGGGCCATGGTGTCACGGGAAGTGTGAGCTGCCACAAGAGGGAGCAGGACCTTAACAAAATAGTCTGAAGTGGATCTGTAGGACTCACAGAAATGGTCTGGCAGCTGGGAAAGCATGTGACATTGGTCAGTTGAGTGTGACATAAATGCATGCCGCTGTTGAAAAAGGAAGCCCTATTCCACTTAAGGTTGTTTGTCTTTGCCAGCTCCCCCATGCTGTAAGGAATGAGTTTTCTGAGAAATAACTTCATCAGTTCATAAACAAGTTAAAAAAATAGGTTTCAATTGAATCAGCTACAGCAGAACCTAACTTACACAAAGTCTTGGGTATATTTCCCAATTAATAATTACTGTACTGCTGAAAATCATAGAGGTGTGGTCAGAATGGACCTCTGGAGGCCTCAGGTACAACTTTCTGTTTGATTTAGGTCTGCCACCAGAAGCAAACAAGATAGTATATTAACTGACCTAGATGGTGTGAGCATCTAGAAACTGCCTTCTTGTCCAGGACACTGATAGAGAAATAGAGCTAGAAATGAGATAGTGACTACCTGTGGTGCTGCCTTCACCCTAGAGCCTCTGTTTCTTTTCTTACTGATGAATGCTTATGACTATGGCTCAAAATGCCACTGTCATGCTGTGGAACAACTGTGAATGCTCCAGGGTCTGAGTCCATCCAAATGACAGTCTCAGAAGCAGTAAGTCTTCAAACAGGGTGGGTTGGTTTTGGCTGGAATTTTCTTTGTGAAGTGGTGGCTTTTTGCCTTTGTGGGGGTTGTTTGTTTGTTTGTTAATTTGTTTTTCTTTTGTTTGTTTGGGAGTTTTGTAGGTATTTTGGGGGTTTTTTTGGTGGCTTTTTGTGGGGTTGATTTTGGTTTGGCATTTTTTTGTTTGGTTTTTTTGTTGTTAGTTTGGTTGTTTTTTTAATTTGGTTTTTGTGGGGTTTTTTTGTTTTGTTTTGGGTTTTTTTTGTGGGTTTTTGGTTTGGTTTTTTTTTTTTTTTTTTTTTTTAGAGAGAGGTCAGCTATGGAAAAAATATTTAATTTGTCAAAGTCATAGTGACTTTTAGGCCATGTCCCTTTAGAAATACTGACCTAACAATAGTACTAATCAGAAAGTATGGCATTTATAGTATCTTAATGGCATGCACCCAAAATAGATTCTAGTTATATCAGCAAGTTGACAAGCTCATAGGGTACAGATAACTCTTGTAATTAATTTCTAAAAGTCACAAGAACTGTGAAGTTGGTGTGGGTGGAATTTACTTTTTATTGAAATAATAAATTGCTAGAATCACATTTATCCTGGTATTACTACAGATTTACTTGAAGGTAAATTAAATCACAATCAGAAACCTCCCAACACTATTAGGATAAAGCTATTAATTTTCCTCTCTTATGTTAATGATTCTGAGAAGTATGGGCTCTAATCAGAACATGAATAGAGAACACACTGTGACCTGCTGGTTCTTAAGTGTAATGTAACTTTCTGAGGTACATTCTTTCTAAAGCACTCCCCTTAAATAGGTCACATCACTGACTATGTTGGTACCACACATCCATTAGAGAAGCACAGGACAGTAATTCCTATAATTAAAGTTGCCCAACATTTTCATGATAAAAGCATGTTCACAGTTTCTTATAGGTTTAATAGGCCTTAATGCTCTAAAGTGAAATTTTTTGTAATGAATATCTGTATCAGAATAAGTACTTAAATTAAAAATGTAATTATTGTATTTTAGACACATAATAAGTAATTACTCTGATTCTCACTTTTCAAGACTAGTGTTTGGCTAAGTTTGTAGGACATGTGTGCTTTGAGAAAGGAATTTAATTCCATAAAGACTGGAGCTAAGTCAGCCATGTTGTATATCCCTGAAAATTACAGTTCTTGTGTGAATAGAAACATGTTAATTCTCTTGGCTAAATTCTCTGCAAATCATCTGCACCAAATGTTCTCCAGGGAAAAGGCACAGACAAGGTCTAGAACCTCGCACAGACTCAGACTGCCATGTGGACATCATGGAGCTGCCAGCACTAATGTCCAGCCCTGTAAGCTCCTAATGGATATGCACAAAATAAATTATTAAAAAAAAAAATTACAAAGCTATTCAAAGTCTCCGGTCATGATCAGAGGATATGCTAAATTTAGCTTTAAGTCAGCTGGGATCAAATGAAAAATGCTGCAGCCCCAGATATCTGTGGATACCAGGGCTGGAGCTCTACCGCTAGGGAAAATGGGGATGACTTGTTCATGACCATGTAGCTTATTGACTAGTGGCAAGTTTATTTATGCCAGGGAAGCATGACAGGATCCATCTCAGGTAAAAAGCAACACTCTTAATGGTGTTTTTCTTCTGCCTTAGTAGCTGGAGAGTGAGAGGTTAAATAGAGTCTCCTGCTGCTTAAAGTTCTCCCTGGAATGCAGATGTGGTCTTCACTGATCTCCAGGACCCTTTAAAGCTGATGGAATGTGTCTGTTCAGTAACATCAGCCAGCTTTCAACCCCTTCCACATAGCCCACTGGATCCCATGGACTCATGTGGGCTGAGAGTTCTCAAGAGATTTTTGACTTGATCCTGTCTCTGAATCCTGTCTCAAAGCTCAGAGACCTGGGGGACTTCCTTGGTGGAAAGGAAGACCAGGAAAGCTTTTGAAGTCTCTTGGCAGTGTCAACTTTAGTTGACCTTTGGCTTTCTTAATACCATCTCTGCATGTTGCAGAAGTATTGCTATATTCCACTTCTGTAGTCTGTCCTTGCTTCCATCCCATGTATAGTTTTTTTGTGTTCATTCACAAGTTCTATGTTTACCAAGTTTGTCTCCCAACACATTTACTTACTCCTCTGATTGCTGGGACAGGCTGTTCCTGTGCTTGGACAAAGTCCTTAACAAACTGCCAACTCTTTTGGCACTGATCAGGCTCCCCATGGCAGTGGTCACAGATCCAAGGCTGCCCGAACTCAAGGAGTGTTTGGACAATCCTCTCAGAACCAGGGTCGGATTGCTGGGCTGTCCTCTGCAGGGCCAGGAGCTGGACTCGATTATTCCACTCAAGATATTCGATGAGCCAATGTTCAGGTTGACAGCATCCCAGAGTCATGTCCCAGAGTAGGCGCTACACGGGGATTGCTGCTCCGTGAACGGCCTGAGCAGCGGCACTGTGAGTGCAGGACGTGGCACCAAGAGCAGTTCATGCCTGCCCGCCTGGGCTCCGCAGCCACAGGAGGAGATGCGGAGGGCAAGGCCGCATATAGGACCGAGACCCGCGGCCAAGTGGCCCCGCTCCGACGGCCGCGGCCACCACGGTATACACGGTGGGCGGGCCGCACGGAGCGATCGAGCCAACGGGGGCCCCGCAACGAGCGGGGCCACGGAGACGCTGCCCAGACCGCCGACTCGGAGCTGCAGAACCGACTGCGAACCGATCGCGAACCAATTGGACACCGCGACGAGCCCACGACTCCGCCGGGACCGGCTCTACTCTCTGCGCACGCGCGGCGCCGTCCCGGAGCAGCCGTAAATCGGGGCGTGCGCGGCGCATGGGGCCCGCAGCGAGCGGCGTCGTCCGGCCGCGCGATGCATTCTGGGTGAGGCTGAGGAAGTAAAATGGCGGACCTGGCAAACGAAGGTAGGTGGGAGTTGCAGGCGTTGCTGTCCTGGCCCACAGCGGCCCCGGACCAGTCTGGCCCGGCCCGGCCCGGCCCGGGCCCGGGCCCAGCCCCGCCCGACCCCGGGATCCGCGTTCAGGGGCGCGTCCGGCAGCTCCACCTCCCCACGGCCGTCCCCGTTCCAATGGGGCGAGCGGCCGGACAAAGGGAGCGCCTTGGCCGGGCCATCGCGCTGTCCATCGTGAAGCCAGGCTGGGGTCTGCGTCTTTAGGTGCCTCCTGCGGGTCGGTGGCTCCAGGCCCGCGACGCAGCTCCTGGGGCCGGTGGCTGCCGACGGGCCGGTGGTTCCTAGACGCGGACAGCGGGCCCAGCGCTGGACACGGGCCCTGGAGCGCGGAAGCGAGCGCTGCGTCTCGGGCCCGGCTCTAAGCCGCTTTCTGCCCTGCTTTGTCCAGTTGCTTTTTGAAGTTATTGTCCGCAACTTTCACGCAACAGTAAACCTTTCCTTTGCTTGCACTCATGTTAATCCTTTTTCAGTTAAAAGATTAATAGAAGGGCTGTAAAACAAGGTGGGGTATCATAGTAGAGGCATTGTATTTTTTTGAGCTGAAAGCATCAGAGATCTGCTAGTAAAGCGGCTTCATTTTTTTTTTTTTTTTTTTCTGAAGAGCATTAGGAGAACCTGAGCTACAATATTGCAGTATTTGAGTATTTTTCCCCAAGGTGTGTATAGTGATATTTTAAGTGGCAATGGATATCTGTATTTTGCCTTTGGGAATGACAAATGTCAGTGTTCTGGCAAAAGCCAGTTTGCCCTGAGGAAGGTGAATGACAGTGTGTGTGAGGCCCCTTCCTTCAGGACTGTCTCTAACTTTTGAGCTCTGTGTCAGTGGCAATTACTGTTCTGATATTAATGTTAAACACCTGGAAGCAAATAAATGTTGTAGATGCAGCCTTTGAAGAGGAAGCCTACCAGCAGCTAACAGTACAATGACACTTAAGTTCACAAATCCTGTGATGCAGCATGTCTTGGGCTGTTGACTTCCAGAGTCAAGATGAGTTGTCAGTGCCTGAGGAGGCATGATAAGTGATCTCAAGAATAGTAGTAGGCAAATCTGTAATGAGTATTTGTGAGAAACCTAATGTCAGTGTTTAATTTATATACTGCCATTATAATTACCTTATAATACATTTTAATGGGTTCTTTTGTTTTCTTAGAACCAGAAACTTGGCAATAGCTACCTTAAGTCATGCAAGGCCCTCGCTTTACCTCCCCTTTCTGCTGGGGAACATTAAGCCCAACAGTTTACCAATATTTATTACATCTTTTGATGATGACTTCTTGCGTATTTCTATCTCTACTTCTGTTTTTCTGCAGGGTTTTATAGACTGGCTGGGATGGCAAGGGGGAGTGTGATCCCATCCTTACGACTCTTTCCTGCCTCCAGAGACTTACCTCACTTGTAAATCTCTTTAGTTTCTGTTTGCCTGCTTTTCTAGAGCTGTCACCTTCATTTGTTGCTGTTGTTTCTTGTTGCAATAAGAGTGTGATACAATCTTTCCTCAGATGAAGCAAGATCAGCTTGCTTTGGAACTGCTGTCTCCTACTATCATTGACTTGTTACTAGTTTTGTTCAGCTCAATTTTTGAGGTGTATGTTCTTTGTATAACAGTGAAAATACATGCACTCTCAGAATTTGCATCTCTCTGCTGGAACTTTGAGAATTCTGTAGTCTTTCTACTTGGCTTATTTGTGGTCTCTGGCATGGCAAGGATCTTCTCAAGTGTCTGTTTTCTCCCCATTCTTAAACACCTCAGTTAGTTTTATTTTTCCGTTGTTTAGGTGAATACTTTACTTCCATGTGCCCAGGTATTTTCATCTAAATATGTCAGGTAACTATTTTGGTACCGATAATTCTTTGACCTTCTGCTTCATATTGGTCTTCTATTGTTTATAACATTTGATAGCTCAAGGTTCATGTTCACAAAAAAGTGCGATTACAGCAAAGTTCTAAGCATTTCTTAATCTTGATCGATCTGTACAATAGTGCTGTCTCAATCATACTTTGTTGTGAGGTGTGAAGCTAATTATTCTTTAACACATAGTAGACAAAAGTGCCTAGAATGAGGTTCAGTCATTCTTGCAGACTGTTTTTGTTTGGCATGTTTAAACAGTGGCTTCTCTTGTCTGTTCATGCAGGTGAAACTCAAGATTTTTACCTGTTTGATTACAAACCTTTTCCTGGCCTTGAAAAGTGCTGAGTTTCATGCTGCTTGTGTCCTCTCATCTTACTAATACAAAGATCTTTTAACCTGTAGCTTTTACCATGACACTCATCTTTCAATTCATTGATTGGTGTTTCTGTTTCCAACAGTATATTAGTTATCTTTACTTTCTTTATGTTCTGATGTCTCTTAGACTACTGAATGTCTTAAATCACTGCTGAGCTGTCAGTACTGCCTCCAAGTAACCATTTTACCAATGTCTTTGCAATTTCAAACTATTTTAATGGATGATCTTTCTGTGATGCTTTTCTTCAAAGCTGCAAGCATTTCCTCTAATAATTACTTCATTTTTTTTGTTCTTACTGTTCCTCAGATCTTTGTCATCCACTCATCTTTCCTTGGTTTCTAGTGAGCAGGTAAAACTGCTCCCCTGTCTTTTAATATTGGAGCAATAACCAACTGTATCTTGACAGAAGAAGATTCTTGGTTTAAGGGGGTCCTGTGCTGCATAGAAGGGGGCTAAAAGATGAAGTAGTTTTAGTGCCACTTTCCAAAGAAGTTTGTACTGTGAAGTTTCCTAGGAACAGATCTGGTCTTGGTATTGCCTGACGTGGTGGGAGATGACCTGATAAGTGTGGAGCTAATAAAGGGAGGAGAGAGTAACTTCTCCATAGGTGTGTGAAGTTTGATCGAATTTGCTGCAAAAATATAGTGACATGGTGATAAGGGGTTTCGGGGATTGTCATTGTGAGGGTGACTATTAAAAACCAGGATTTTAGACTGGTAAGCACAATTGTTATTGGTAATGTATAAAGTAGTTACTGAATGCTCTCAGAAACTTTCTTAGAAGTCTTTGGTACTTCACTGTCACATGCGTGAAGTGTTGCTTTTAAGACAATCCAGCTAGAATACCAAAGAGAACTAGCTCCTTCCTGTCGGTCCTAAATATTTATGGGAACCTGAATGCTTTTCTCTTTAACTTGCAGCTAATACGTAAATAGTAATTTGCTTGTCTGTAAGTTACTGCTGAAGCTGCACTTTAAAGACAACAGGATCCCCTTGTGTGGGAAGTGAATGATTTTATTTTTTCTATGGCTGAAAGGTGATACAGATTTTTCTCAGGGCTAAAATTCGATGGATATGTTCACATTTCCCTTTCCGGAGGTGTCTGCAACTTACTTGGCTTTATGAAATTGCTGAGCATACAGTTCAAGTTTATAACAGGTTTACTATATGTATCAGCCTTAAGTTAATTAGAGGCTAGAGAGCAGTGGTGCAGGAAGTGATCCAGGGGTTCTGGTCGATGGCTAGTTGGATCTGAGTCAGCAGCGCCCTGGAGCCAGGAGGGCCAGCCATGTTCTGGAGGGACATCAGGCACAGCCAGGCAAGGGAGGGGATTGTGTCTCTGCTCTGCACTGGGGCAGCCTCACCTTGAGTTCTGGCGGCACTTTTGGGTACCACAGTATATAAAAGTCAATAAGCTAATAGAGTGTTTAAAGAAGGGCCACAAGGATGGGGAAGGGTCTAAAGGAGAGGCTGTGTGAGGAGCTGCTGAGGGCACTTGGTTTGTTCAGCCTGGAGAAGGGGGAGACTGAAGGAAGACCTCAATGCAGTCTTAAATCTTCTCTTGAGGGGCATGTACCAGTCTCTACACTCTTGTGACCAGTGACAGAGCTTGAGGAAACAGCATGAAGCTGAATCAGGGAAGGTTTAGCTTGGATACCAGGAAAAGGTTTTTCACCTAGAGGGAGATTGAGCACATAAGACTTCTCAGGGCAGTGGTCATAGCACCAAGCCTGAGTTCAAGAAGTGTTTTAACAATGCTCTGTCACATAGTGACCTTTTTGGGGTACCCTGTGCAGGGCCAGGTGCTGGACTCAGTGTTCCTAACGGGTCCCTTCCAAGTCAGCATATTTTACGAAATGTACAGAAAGTGAGCAAACTGAAGTTGTTCCTTTCAGACTAGTTAGTATCATTTCTTTGCCAGACTTGTAGGATACTGACATTGCTTCTGTGCTGTTTTGGTGGCAGGAGGTGAAGGCATGCAAGGGGTTGGGGGTTGCCCTGATTGTTTTACTCTGCTTGTCTGATGATACCTTTTGGACCAAGGAAGGTCTGCTGTTGCTTTGAGGAAAAATGTGGCAGTGGTGACACTGACTCTGTTTGCTGAATCTAGAAACGAGATTTTTTCTCTTCCCCATGGTGACTTCAGATGGATTAGTGGGTGCAAAGTCAGGCTGAGTGACATGTCCTGGTAATTCATGTCCAGACACCATAAAGATCTATTTAATTAACCAGTCAGAGCTATCTAAATGCTTTAATACTTCTTGTTAACACTTCTTTGAATTCTTTATGAATATTTTATCTACATCACAAAATAGTTGGCCTGCTTTGTGGCTTTCTTTTTCCTCTCATGGGAAAATAAGATGCTTTTTTCTTTTCTGACTTTTAACATTTGCAGAAGTATTTCTTTTCCCCATGTCAGTTCTATTAATCATGACATCACTTATGAAGATTGGCCATAAATTATCCACTTGTATGTCTCCTTCTTTCTGATGTGAGATATGGCTCGATTTTGCTTTTGGAGGCCTTTCTGCAGATAAAGGTCTCTTAGTGGCAGCTTGCTCTTTGCTTTGAATCTCTTGTTAGCAATTGAAAGAGAATCTTTTGTTATCATTACCTTTTGAATTTTATAGTGCTGCAAATTGTCTGTATCTCTTCATAAGTTACATCTAGCATGATTATGCTGCTCTTTTTAATGTAAATGGTGAAAAAATCCCCAAGAACTTTTTTTGTGGCCTGCTATGTTCCAATAACCATAATTAAATCTAATTCTGAACTTTTATTTTCTTGACTTTTAGGTGTTTCACAAATGGTAAATTATTACTCTGAGTTTTTCAGTCAGTTAACAGTTTAATTGCTCTTCTTTTGTACACTTTTTCTCTCAGGTGATGTATTACAAAGAGTTACAGTTGGACTAGGTATTCCCAACTTGTATGCTTTTGTGGTGTCAGAGTGCTTCTTGAAATCAAAGCAAGGAGTTGCTTGCCAAGAAGTTGCACTGTAGGTTTTTTTTTTCCCCTGCCTCACGTAGTTTTCCATGTAATCAGGTGTTATTACATTTCTAAATGTAATTTGGAGTAAATTTAAAAAGAAAAAGTGTTTGAAACATTGTAGTTCTGTGCTTTAACCTTAATGATGTGTTTACAACGGATCTGGCAGGGTCTTGAAAGCTGTTTTCATGACATGGTTCTTTCTAGAATTTAAAGATTAACGTGAATCGCCAAGATATTTGGTGATCTGGGTTGTATGTCCTGTGAGGAGACTGGATGTGTTCTGCCTAGAGGAAAGAAGTCTTCAGAGAGGCACATCTGGAGCTTATCAGGGTCTATGAGGAGGTTATTAGAGAGACAGACCCAGGCCCATCAGAGCGGTGTATATTGAAAGGGCAGAGACAAAAGGTGAGAGGTGGAATGAGATGTTCAGGCTGGAAATAGGGGAAAGTTTGGAGTTTTGTTGTGGTAGTAGGTTTTTTCACCATAAGGACGGTCAAGCAGTAGAGAAGAGATTACCCTGGGAGGCTGCTCAGCCTCCGTCCTTGGATGTTAAGACCAGGATGGATAACCTCATTAATCTGGCCTGATTACTTGGAGCAGGAGATTGGACTAGAGACCTCCAGCCTCATTTATGCTGTATCCTTACGGCAAAGGCACAATGGGCTCAGCAGTGAAGAAGGTGACTACTTTTTTGGCTCTTGTCACTGCTGTGCCATGGATGTTATCAGGGATGCCATCCACAGGTCTGTGAAGTAACCTGTGCCAGGGCCTCACAACCCTTGCAGGGAAGAATTTCTTCCTAATAGCTCATAGAAATTTACCCTCTGGCAGTTTGAAGTTGTTCCTCCTTCTGCAAAGTCCCTCTCCTGTGGAATCCCTTTAAGCCCTGTAACAGGCTCTAAGGTCTCTCCAGAGCCTTTTCTTCTCCAGGTGAACACCCCCAGCTCTCCCAGCCTGTCCCCAGAGCAGAGGGGCTTCAGCCATCGGAGCATCTCTGTGGCCTCCTCTGGACTTGCTTCAGCAGCTCCACGTCCTCCTAATGTTGTTTGCCAGGGCTGGGGGCAGTTTTTCAGGTACGGTCTCACCTGAGTGGGGCAGAGGGACAAAATCCCCGCCTCCCGTGCTGCCCATGCTGGGGGCTCAGCCCAGCACGGGGAGTTTCTGTGTGCCAGTGCCTGTGGCCGGGGCGTGTTGAGCTTCTTATCCACCTGCACCCACGAGTCTTTCTCCCCAGGCCTTTTCTTGATCCACTCTGCACTCAACCTGTGTTTGTACTTGGGATTGCCCTGACATGTGTGAAGAGTTGCACTTGGCCTTGTAGACGTTCATAAGGTTTGCACAGTCCCACCTCTCCAGCCTGTCCAGGTGGCGTCCCTTCCCTCCAGCCTATCAGCCACACCACACAGCTTGGTGTCATTGGCAGACTTCCTGTGGGCACCCTCAATCCCACTGTTCATGTCAACAACAGAGATATTAAGCAGTGCTAGTCCCAAACTTGGTTTCCACTTGGACACTGAGCTGTTGACTGCAACTCTTGAGTGCAGGCATCAGCAAATTCCTTATCCAGAGAGTGGTCCATCTGTCCAATTTAGAGACAAGGATCTCCTGTGGGACAGTGTCAAATGTTTAGCACAAGGCTAGATAGAATCAGTTGCTCTTCCCTTGTCCACCAACACTGTAACACAATCGTAGAACCAAATTTGTCAGGTGTGGTTTGCTCTAAGTGAAGCCGTGTTGGCTCTCACCAATCACCGCCTTATTTTCCATGTACCTTAGCACAGTTTCCAGGAGGATCTGCTCCACCATCTTGCCAGGTGCAGGAGTGAGGCTGGCTAGCCTGTAATGCCCAAGTCTGCCTTTTCTTCCTTTTTGTAAATAGGGCTTATGTTTCCCCTTTTCCAGTCACTGGGAACTTCCTCAGATGGCCAGTACTTCTCATTGAATGGAGAGTGGCTTAGCCACTTCCTCTGACAAGTCCCTTAGGACTCATGGATGCATTTCATCAGTTCTCATGGACTTGTGCACCTTCAAGACCTTAGATGGTCTCAAGCCTGTTTTCCGGTAGCAGGTGCT
Organism: Pycnonotus jocosus; assembly: GCA_013400435.1. Classification (NCBI taxonomy): domain Eukaryota; kingdom Metazoa; phylum Chordata; class Aves; order Passeriformes; family Pycnonotidae; genus Pycnonotus; species Pycnonotus jocosus. The sequence continues at coordinate 8,567 of VWYP01018222.1, read as the reverse complement.
CCTTCATTCTGCCAGCCCTGCTGCTTTCCCCTTTTATGACTTGGCTGGAGTATTCCGAGCACTTCTTGGTGAAGATCGAGTCAAAAACGTCATTGAGTACCTCAATTCTCCATATCCGTGGCAACCAGCTCTCCAGTTTCCTGCTGGAGAAGGACTCATGTTTACCCCAGCCTTTCTCTTACCACCAGTGTGCCTACTGAAGCTTTTCTTGTTGACCTTGACCCCTTGGATTTTTTTTCAATGAGTCATTTCGTGTTGCAATAAGAGCGTACATGGGAGAGTTTGCTACAGCTAGTAGTGGTCATGCATCCAGGTTAAAAATCTCATAGTAAATAGTACATATAATTTGAAGATGGTATCTCTGCATGAGCTATGGAGGTAGTATTTTCTGTTTCTGCATTCTGATTTCTACAGCTTGTGAAGGAAGCTCAGCTCATGTTTTTCTGACAGCACATAAGACATTTATCGATAGTTAATGACTTGATGGTAAAATACGTTAAAGAAATTTAGCCTGTGAAATCCAGCTCTTGATGTTTTTGTAGTTATTCATGCAGGTTGCCATATCTGCAAAGTGAATAAACTGCAGGAAGGAGTTCTGTGGATTCAGTTGGTTTTCAGTTGTGGATTCCATTTGATTTGACAGCCTAAAACCATTCAGGTTTGTATGGTTCCAGATCTGGAGACTGGAGGGGTACTCTCTCTGATGCTAATTATTGAAGTTTTGCTTTCCTTCTTACATGCTTGGACTTCAGCTGAGCACCTTTATCAAGACTGGCTTGGTTGGAAAATTGACATTTCTCCAGATCTTTGTTTTGTTTCTGGCTGCTTCTCCGAAGAAAAGAAACAAGTCTAATCCTTAGTTTTTAAGAACTATGGGCTCTGACTGCTCGTCTCCTGGTGAAGGAGATCTCATGTTCTCTTGTGTGCATTCTACCTGAAGTTTGAAGATTGAGGGTTTTTCCTTTATATTAGCATGCTTTATTCTTTTTAAGTTGCTGACAGTTTAGTGGACCTGGCAGATCCGTTTTACCACAGGTCATCCTTCAGATATCCCGCTGTAACAAAAGCATGCTCAAGAACATGACCGTCTGGCCCAGAGGTTGGGTACAGAGTACCCAGCGTACAAATAACAGTGGAATTCTTGTTTTGGACCAGCACTTGACTGGAAAAACCAAAGAGCTACCTAACATCTGCAAAAATAAAACCTGGTATGAGGGTTCTTCAGTTGATTGAAACATGATATGTGTAAGTGCTTTTGTATGGAAAACATTAAATGCTAGAGAGCTCTACATAAATGCATTTAGAAACATAACTAGAAGTAGGAACCAAATGCTGGAACTGGACATTTAAATAGGAAATTTGACACTAGAATTTTTTACCCAGTGCAGAAATGGATGATTGAGGGCAGTAATACTTGGCTTTTGGTGCCTTCAAGGAAAATGTTTACCCAAAATTTAAATTAGGCTTAAGAAAATATGCGGTATTTAATGAAGGTGGTCACATTAGGCAATCCAGTGATCCCTTCTTGCCTTGGGCTAGAATTAATGATATGTTTCCAGTACTGTGGTCTTGTTGCAGACTTCAGAAAGGACACAATGAAGAAATGTTCTCTGTATCTGTTCCTGAGTAAGCACTGGTACAGTTGTTAGCTGTGAGTACCTGTTGTCTCATCATCATTCCTGACCCTGTCAGTTGGTGTCACAGTCAACAAGAGAAGTAGTGAGATTCTTGAACCTTGAATACTGGATGACTGTGTTCCTTCAGTGGACAAAGACTATCAAATGTTGCACCAGTGTTCTCTTTTTCTGGTTGACTAACAGGCCTGGCCATAGTTTGCTTTATTATATCCTTTTGCCATTCTTATTTGTCATAGCTGGACAATCTCAAATAGTTGGAGTTTTTTCACTCTTTCATTCTTTGTTCTTTCACCTGTTTTTTTTCGTTTTGTTTTTTTTTCCTGAGAGCTTTCTGCTGTTCCTGACATCTGTCTTCCTTTTTCCTGAGTGCTTATTTTCAATCACTGGACTCCATCTCCTATTTTGTTGTGTTACTTCGCATCAATTTCTCTGGCTACCCATTCCATCTTTCACCAGTTGTCCCATGCTTTTCTCTGCACTTTGCATTGTTGTTGGATCTTTCTTTGCTTTCTTCTCTCTCAGAACTTCAATCTTTTATTATGCATTAGACAGACAAGTAGGATTTTGTTCAGTTCTCCTTGGTATTTGTGGAATTTGGTGCAGGAGTCTCTTATAAGGTGTGCATGACAGTCAAGTCCCACATTCTGGTAGACCTCCCTAGTGATTGGTTTGGCAGAGAGCATGCTGCTGTAGCAGTAGCACTAATGAGCGCTAAAGTATACCACATGGTATTAAGATATAACTGTCACTTTGAAGTCAAGAGTTAAAAGCTTGGCCATTGCTTCAGAGAAGCCTCCCACAGGCAGGTTAGACTGAGGCCAAGGGAATGAAAATAGATCCGTGGCTTGTTTCAACACACTGGGTTTTGGGACAGGTATTACATTTAAGCGTCTGTATTGTTTTCACTTCTGAAATTTATTGTCTGCATTGCTCTTATTAATAAACATTTTTAAGATTCAACAGTATTTGATGGATAGATGAGCTTAAAAAAAAGGGGGAAAAACAAGGCAAAATTATTTCATATGTAGTTTAATTTCTTGATTAATTTTACCATTTGTAAAACAAGTTATGCCAGTTTTGCAAGATCAGTCCTGCAATGTTTTTTCATTTTGCTGGGTTATCCCCTTGAGTTAGATCCACAGAAAAGTAGAAAGAGGCTCTTCTACCCTCACAATTAAAGTGCACAGTTCTGGTAATAATTTAGTGTATGCCAACTAAAGTTTCACTTTTTCAGCCAAACTGATCTAACACTAGCAGTTCCCAAATGGACAGTTTCATCCCTTTTTCCTTGTATGGTGATCCAAGTACTTCACTGATGCTGCAACTGATTTATGGAAGATTTTGTGATACTGGGTTTTTTTGTTTGTTTTTTTTGGGTTTTTTTTTGTGTAAGGTAGCTTTATTTTTTTTTTAGGCTAGCCTTTCAAGCTCTGAAAGTTTTAAAATTTTTAATTTTCTTAGATGTCTAGACTTCTTTATAAGACTGAATAACTGCAAATGTGAAACTTTTTTGCTAATTTCTTTGCAATTAGCCAAATTGAAAGCTGTCCCTAAATCCCATTTTTCAGACTGAAAGACAGACTGAAATATTGTACTCATCTTTAGCCCTAGAGGAGGGCTGCTGACTGCATAGCGTATGTACAGCTTCTCTTCAAATGTAACTCACACACAAGGTGCATTAGTTCGTTGAACTCTCAGGAATTCTCACCTCTGCTTTATCACACACATTCCTTGTGTATATATACTTTTGTTACTCAAGACACTGAGGTAGTTGTGAAATCTCGAAGGACAATGGAAATATACAGTCATTCTAGACATCAATTCTACTCTTGTAGACTAGATACTGATGTGCTTATTTAGAAAGTAGCATCCTGCAAATATTTGATTCAGAGCTTGAAGATGAAAGAACATGTGCTCTTAAATTATGCAGAAAAGACTGGTTCCTCTGTAATATGTAATATATCCAGTTTGAATTTTAGACCTGCAAATATTGATTTAGGACCTTTTTAAAGTTTTCAATGACAATGAAATACAAGTGTAATCAAATGTCAGTGTCAGATGACCTTTAAGAAAGGGGTATGTGGAGGTGTACAACAAACTCCCTTTTCATTAATGCATGACAATGGGGAAGGAAAAGCAACTGTTCAGCTAGTGAACTGCTGCAGTGAAGGGTCTTTTCCTTCTGCTATACCAAAGTATGTTACAAGTACTAGCTTGAAAGTGATCTGGAGGGGAGACGCAAATGGCTTTCAGATATTAGTCGTGTTGTTCTCCTTAAAACACTCCTTTTTGCTTTTGAAGATCAAGTCCTAATAAACATCTGTTGCCACTAACTGGTAGAAACAATATGTGTAACTGAGATTTAACCAGTTTAGGGATTAATTGTTGGTAACAGCATCCTAGAACATAGCATTTTCATAATTGCCAAATATAAATGTGGTTGGAAAAAACCCCTATGATTTTTCTTTTTACAGAAAAACCCGCCATTGCTCCACCTGTCTTTGTATTTCAGAAGGATAAAGCACAGAAGGTAAGGAGATATTGATACTTTTTTCCTATTTTGTTCTTAGCCCTGACTCCTGCCTTCCACGATCAACCCTTTGTCTATATTGTTATGAAGCTGAAGATGGCGAATAGAGCATTAACATCATTAACGGGCATAGGTCAAGTAGGTACTGAAGGGCTAGAAGTAGGAAGGTGTATGGTGGTTTCACAATACAGGTAGCTCTTCAGACAGAAGATGAACCCATGTGGAAGAAAAAGTATGGTGAAGGTGGCAGAGGAGTGCTGACACTTGAATTACATGACATGGCTACAAAATTTGTTTTTCTGATAATAGGGTTAACATAAAGCAAAGAAAACTGGTCTAGATTATTGCTTTTCACCTCTGTGTATTTAAATGTCTCTCATATATTTGGTTAGTATGCTGTGAAGTGTCTGGTTACCTTGGGAAATAGTCATTCTGTTCCCTCATCTCAATATGGTATTTAATTCTGTCTGTTTAATAGTAAAAGCTATTAAGATTTATGGGGGGAAAATCAAGGTTATTCTTGTTTCTGTTGAAGATGATGGGAACCAAGAGAGGTGTTTGATAAGCTTTCTGTTGGATCACTGGATTGTTTTGTTATCTGTGGAGTTAGAAGTGTTTGATTTGAAATACTGAACCACTTTTCAGTTGGTAGCTGTTCTTTGGTTTGGAACAAGTACCAGGCTCAAGCTTTCTCACAGGTTCAGTAGGCATATTCCTCAGCAGGAGCTTGAAGTAGTTTCTCAGCTTGGAAAGGACTGAAGTCTGCTGTCCTCTGAATATTAGCTGATCCAATTAAATGTGCCAGAGAGTAAGTACTTTCTAGACATTATTTTTATTACATTTTTTTACAGTGACTGTTTAGATATACCTTGGAATGAAGGGAGTGATAGTGTTTGTGCTACCAAATTTGATCATGTTTCCTTTTAGGAAACAGCTCCCAGTCACCCACCATTGCTTAGACTGTCCTGAAGTCCCTTCTGAGTTGCATCGTGGTGTGTGTTCTCTGCAGGTGTACTTTACCCCAGCTGTGATTGTAGCAGTGTGCAATAGAGGCAGAGTGACATGGTCCTGTGTCTTTTTTTGCTGGCCTTGCTGTCTTACGTGCCAAGATAGCAGTTCTTTACTCTCAAGTTCCTTCATGTTGTACTTTTGCTTATGCACCCCTCCAGTGGCCTGTACACTGCATGCTTTCAGCATTAAACTGTGCAAGATCTGTTGCGCTCTCATATATCTCAACAAAATATATGTAAAAATATATTAATTAAAGACGTAATGTATTTTGGGGCTGGCGGAGAGGATCTAGGGAGAGACATCTGTTATTTAATCTGCCTGGCTGCCTTTGAGGATGCTGAGGTGGTGCTGAGCAGGTAGCTGTATTCCAGACCGCTTCTGCCTCGACACAGACAGAAAGTCTGGCTTTGTTAGGTGGAGAGTCTGTGGGTTCCTGAGCATCTTGAAGGCACAGGAGTTAGAGGTAAGTTATAAATTGATCTAAATGCCAAGTGGTGGTGGTGCTGTCATTGGGCCTAGTGACTGTTGCTTTGGGCATGGAATAAGTCTGGCTTGGGTGAGGAATAGGGCCTGTTCCTTGAAACAGATCAGAGTCTAGTAGTAGCATCTGTCAGTTAGTTGCCAATTTTCAAAGTAGTAACAGACATAAATGCTTATGTTAAACTGTGTATTGCAGAGATATAGGATTTTTTAAAAGGGGAAGGGGGAGTGATTAATGATTTTAGTCGCTTTTATTGTAGTGTGTTTGACGCTGCAGAAAAGGACTTGTAGAAGCATCAGTGCTGTTCTTCTTGCAGTTTGAATTAAGAGCTTGTTGCTCCTGCCAGTAGTTGTTTTTTGTAGTATAGATACAATAGTAATGTAGTCTGTGAACCTGAAGTAACAGCCACTTAATTTATGCTGTATATATCAGAACCTAGCATTCAGGGCATCTTAAATCAGCTTAATTAAGGAAAAGTGCCTCAGGTTACATACTGGTTGAGATCTTTCACTGTATTTTCAGAAAGTCTTAATAGTGTTTCCAAGAAGGGTAAACTCCATTACTGTTTTTGTAAAAGGTACTTGGTTTTGTGCATTGCCTACCACAAAAAACTATCCTTACTAAAGTTAACAGGGAAATCTTGTAAAGAGAGGAGTTTTTCTAGAGCAGTGTTTCAAAGAAAATGCAAAAGTAACTTCAAAATAGTTGTCAAACAACACACTACTTGAATATGTAATTTCTCAATATAAATTACAATTTTAATTTAGCAAAATGTCCGACAAGTAACTTTTTTTCTGTAAGCAAAAGTTTTAGTGAGGCTTTATGTTGCTGACACAGCAGACTGACAATAAGCTGAGGAGGAGGAAAAAGCATTGCATTGTGTATTCAGTTAACTGTCTGTGATGGTTGTTTATATGTTTGCCTGGTGTTTATCTACATGAACCTCGACATCCTGAGCAGAATTATTTCATTTCAGCATCTACACATCCTCTTAGTATTACAGCTGAGTTGATATAATTCAGTGATCCTAGTGACTTTTCTGGAACTAGCAGTAGTGTTTCCTGTTAAATTAAACAGTGTTCTTTTTCTAGAAATATTAAATTTGTGCTTGGAAGGTGTCTGACATTTGGGTCATACCAACACCATGAAACACTTGGAGCAGAGTGGCTGGAAAGCTGCCTGGTGGAAAGGACCTGGTGGTCCAGTTCAGCAACAGCTGAACATGTGTTCAGGTGGCCAGGAAGGCCAATGACATCTGGCCTGTACCAGCAATAGTGTGGCCAGCAGGACCAGGGCAGTGACTCTCCCCTTGTGCTGGGCACTGCTGAGGCATTTCAAATTCTGGGTTCAATTTTAGGCCCCTCATGACAAGAAAGTCATTGAAGGGCTGGAGCATGTCCAGAGAGGGGCAGCAGAGCTGGGGAAGGATCTGGAGCACAAGGCTGATAAGGAGCAGCTGAAGGAGCTGGGAGAGCTTAGCCTGGAGGAAAGGAGGCTCAGGGGAGACCACCTCACTCTTTATAACTCCCTAACAGGAGGGTGGAGCCAGGTGGGCGTCAGGCCCTGCTAGCAGGGAACAAGGGACAGGATGAGAGGAAATGACCTCAAGTGGTGCTGGCCTGGTTTAGGTTGGATATTGGGATTTTCTTCACTGAAAGGGCTCTTCAGCCCTGTCACAGCTGCCTAGGACAGTGGTGGAGTCCCCATCCCTACAGGGATTTTAAAGCTGTGTGGATGTGGCATTTGGGAACATGGGTCAGTGGTAGAGGGAGCACTTCCCTTAGCAGTGCTGAGGGAATGGCTGGACTCTGATCTTGGAGGAGTTTTCCAACCTGAACAATTCTATGGTTTTATGATTTTTTTTCCACTAGAAATTGGAATATTCACATATTCAGTGTGTTCTAGGACAAAGTTCATACTTGTCTGGAAATGAATTTTTCAACTGTATCTTTTAGCTAAGGATGTATACACTTGAATAAAACATCTTAACTTGCAATTTGACATGTTTATTTAGAGGGGACAAAAAGTGCGTGGTGTTCATAATGCTGCCCCTTAGTTTTACTTTCCATAAGGACGTTTGAGTTTTCTTTTGCAGTTAAAGACAGGATTAGTTTGTCCTTGTTTTCAATTTAGATGTCAGTTAATAGTGGATGTCAAGTTGGCAGTTACTAAATATGAGTAAGTCTGCATTTTCATGATTTTCGTGTCTCCTTAACTATTTGAGAACTATTTTTACAATGTGTGAAATATAATCTTGCAAGTATCTGAATAGTAGCAGTGCTATTTGTGTTAAGCAGTTTCTAGTGCTGACACTAGTTGGAAAACTGCATCAGCTTAAGACTCAAACTGTTGAGAACTTAATAAAATATTTACATTGATGGATACAACTTATATCTGTGCTTAATATTAGACGCTTCTTTATCTGGTGTTTCTGCTCTAAAACTGATTCTAGCTTCTGCCATAAAACCATTTCATGACAAGTTTCTGGCCATAGGTTACTTTAAGTAATTTTCTGAAGTTAACTTTTAACACACGTTTCTGTGGTGAAAATATTCTGTCATTTTTGGAATGACACATTTTTTAGCAAGTACATTAGCTCAAACAAATTTAATCAGTAGTAGTGTAAAGGAACACTGTGCAAAAATGTTTTTAAAGTAATGTCATTTGTTCTGCAAGTGTGAACAAGGGTAATCTGGTTGTTACTGATTATCCTCATATAGGAACTTTATGACGTCCCTAGTCACAAGTACTGGAAAAGGTAGATTCTCTGTTCAGACTTAAAAAAATTTTTGCACTTGAAAATGCCATTGTTTATGATGTAGCTTGTACCTTTGAATTATTAGAATATGGATACTGATCTAATACCAATATCCAATTGTGATGGACAAAGACTCTCAAACAGTTTAGA
>VWYP01018219.1:33360-158765 GCA_013400435.1 Pycnonotus jocosus | reverse complement strand
GCCTGCTGGCCAAATCGGTTAAATTTACTTTTTGATGTTTCTCAGCACGTGAAGATCTCGAGTAAAAACATGAATAGATTATAAACACAGCTGTTTTTCTAGCCTGCCAAATTACATTTTGTTCAAAATTGGCTTTATTACTAGATATAGCTCCTGCTTTTCCTGGTTCCTTTTTTTTTTTCAGTATTGCATTAGCAATCTCTTTAAACATAAGGGTAGTTATTTTAAAAACCAGATTGTCTTCTCTGAGCATTGGTTAGTTTGTGGAATTTATGTGGCACTGTACCAAACTTCTGATCCAGAAAGCCTGGAAAAAATGTGTGTGTAAAACTTAATTGTGGTGTTGTACATTCTTTTATTTCCAATGCTTTAAGATTGTTACCAGCGCTTAGAATTCCTGGGAGATGCAATTTTGGACTACCTCATAACCAAGCACCTTTATGAAGACCCACGGCAACACTCTCCAGGAGTTCTTACTGACCTTCGATCTGCTCTAGTCAATAATACCATTTTTGCATCATTAGCTGTAAAGTATGACTACCACAAGTACTTCAAAGCTGTCTCTCCTGAACTCTTTCATGTTATTGATGACTTTGTGCAGTTTCAAATGGAAAAGAATGAAATGCAAGGAATGGATTCTGAGGTTAGTGGAAGAAATATGTTCAGTATCTGATTTGAAGCATGTCACTGGATTTCTTAGCATTTTTATAATGTTTTATGCACACAGCAGCCAAAGAAGCAGGCTCCCGGTAATAAAAGGATGCAATTTGCAAAGTAAAATGCAGCCTACAGAAAATATAAAATCAATTGGAATTTACAGAAATTAATGAATTCAAAAACCGTTTGCCTTTAGGTTTTTCTGTGGCACTTGATTTTAGTTGTTGTTTTGCTCTTGTGTTGTTAAAACAGTGTGGGACACACACTTAGCTTGCTGCTTTCACTAACTGATAGGAAGCACTACTACAACATAAAATTGAGGTGAAGAGTTGCTAAATCACATAGTCCTGACTCAGGGTTGGGTATCCATACAACACCATGAACAAAGCTGCCTTGGCACAATGCTGGGATTATTAAATGTAGTACGCTGACAAGATATTTATCTTTTTTTCTTATGATTTCTACTGGCAGAGATATTACTGCACTATGCTCAAGTATGTCTGACATGCTCCTAAAGGCATTCTCCTAGCCACGGAAACATTATATGCATCTTTCAAGTCAGCCACTTGAAAACTAGTTTCACTGAAGACCTGCAAACACAGGTCATATTTTAGGCTGTGCAGGAAAGCTGATAATAATGAACCTCTTTTCTGGAGAATGTGGTAAAAGTAATTAATTTACATAATTTACTGGAAATCTGTGAGAGCAAGGACCTTGTGAGTCAAGTTCTAATCAGCTTCTGGAAGAGATGGAATTCTCATTTTCCTTCTTTAAAAGTGTTACTGAGTAGATGTCCATAATAATTTGTCTTCTGAAAAACTGACCACTCTCTTAAAAAAATATTCTGTCTGACAACATGCCAGCATTAAATAAGCATGTTATTTTTGTATTTAGTATTTCTTTCTCCTGATAGACAACTTAAAACTTTAGGAATCAAAATATTCCAGTCACATATATGTGTTCACAGCCCTTGCACTCTGTTGCAGAGTGAAAACCAGGTTTTAAGGGAAAAATTCATTAAACATTGAATAAGAAACATGTCACTGAAGTTTAGATAATGTATATTGCATTAGAGGATTAAACTCCTATCTCTCTTGTTTTCTCCACAATATGAGTGAAAAGGCTAGGAACTTTTTTTGAGCTTACAATGTTTTTTGCTTTGTTCAGTTTTTGCAAGTATGCAAAAAGAAACTTTCACCAAAGTTGCAACCAAATTGTGTGATAGCTGTTTCAAATAAAATCCTTGTTTCACTCTTGCTACGCCTGCTCCCTATCTTGGTCTGGCACTGTATTACTGAAACTCTTATTTCATCACTTAATGTAAGAGTCTTTGTTTCTGCAGTTCATGCCAGCTAGACTGGTTTCCATGTGTGTCTCCACGTCATCTGCTTTTCTGTTTTTTCAAATCTCACTTATGAAACATCTGTCCCTTGCCTTACAGCTCTTAGTTTCTCTCTCCTGCTGTAATTCCAGTATAATGCAAAAGTGCTTCAGTTTACACTTGATATGAAGTACCCTATTCAAAACAGTTGAACTTGATTTTTAACGTCAAAATTCCCATTTGTGTTTGCTGTATGTGTCAAGTCTGGCTCCTAGTTTGATTTATTTCAGGTAGAAATATTGGGTGGAACATGTGTATGAAGTATTATAGTCACTTGTAAGAGGACTGAATTGGATTTTAAACCCCAAATGGAGTGAGAGGGTAGCTGCTGGGGGAGAAGACTGACAGAAACTTACTTACCTTTAGGCAGAGTAGCATAATGGTCAAAATCTTTTGTTTTCAAGTTACCTTGGTTGGAGTTAGGCAAATGTATATTACATGTGTTTAAAGTATTGTAGTAAAGATCAGCTCAAAGATGTACACTGAAAGTTAACTTTTGATACGAGAATAGATGATTGTCTTAAATTGGTAGCATAGAAGAAAACACTGCCTGCTGTACTTAAACACCTAAATTTGTCTGTTAGCTCAGTCTGGTGGTGGTGTTTTTCAGTTATTAATGTGTTGTTTTACTAGTGCTTGTTTCATGCTTGTCTTCAGGGTTAAATAAGGTAAGGAGAGATACATGCAACTTTCATCCAGAGACTGGCCTTGGAGATTTAAAAAATCCCTTTTTGGGAGGTATATAGTGTGTGAACTCTTCTTTTGTTATGGGCGACTTTCTGATATTAACTGATAGAAGTCTGGTTCTAATTGGGAAAAACAGACCCATGGTGAAATCCTACAGAATTATCACAGAAGAAATTCATGAAGTGTAAAAAAGCTCCCTATACACAATGGTGTTTGGGATTTTTTTCTCCACATTTGAAAAATTATATAACCAGCAGCTTGGTTTCACTTGGGAATAAAACAACAGTTTTTCTGTGAAAAGTTGTCTATTAAAAACTTGAAGGAAGCATCACAGGATATAGGATGTAAGAGAGCTTACATTTCTGAAAGTCTTTGTTTTACTGTAAGTGAAGCAATCCTTTATCTCTTTTCCCCTCCCCTTCTCTCTCCCTCCCATTCTTTTCTTTTTTTAATTGCAAACAGCTCAGAAGATCTGAAGAAGATGAAGAAAAAGAGGAAGACATTGAAGTACCAAAGGCCATGGGGGATATATTTGAGTCCCTTGCTGGTGCCATTTATATGGATAGTGGAATGTCTTTGGAAATGGTTTGGCAAGTGTACTATCCAATGATGAGGCCACTAATAGGTATTGCCAGCTTTCAGAAAATTACTAATAATTAAGTGCCATCTGCTATGAAAAGAGCAAAGCTAATTTTTTTTCCACTTTTTTTTTCCAAACAGAAAAATTTTCTGCTAATGTGCCCCGTTCCCCAGTGCGAGAGCTGCTGGAAATGGAGCCAGAGACAGCCAAATTTAGGTGAGAATATGCCTTCTTCCATACACACTGACAGAAAGTGTTTCTAAACTGTGCTTCATGAACTACAGAGAATTTCTAAATGTCACAAAGTACTTGTAATTTCTTTTGCACTAAGCAGCTAACATAATCATTATTGTGTCCACTGTTCTTTTTTTTTTTTTTCTTGCATGGCTTTCTGAGAAATGGAATAATTTCTGTTTAATTTTACTGCTTTAACTTCTGTAGAAAAAAGAATGTAGGTCTCTTATTTCACATTACCTTGCCATGGCAGTAAGTAATTCTTGTGTATATTTTTGCAGTCCTGCGGAAAGAACTTACGATGGAAAGGTCAGAGTTACAGTGGAAGTTGTAGGAAAGGGAAAGTTTAAAGGTGTTGGCAGAAGTTACAGGATTGCCAAATCTGCAGCTGCGAGAAGAGCACTACGAAGCCTCAAAGCAAATCAACCTCAGGTCCCAAACAGCTGAGACTCCTCTTAAAAATAAATGAAATGGGGGAAAAATAACATACAAATAAAGCAAATTATAAAAAAAAGTTGACGTTGAGAGGAACAAATTGGAAGACAGAATTTAAAGTTTGTTTGATAACAGAATAGATAACAAAACATTTAACATGTATAAAATTTTGGAACTAATTGTAGTTATAGTTTTTTGCGCAAACACAATCTTGTCTTCTTTCCTCACTTCTGCTTTGTTTAATCACGAGAGTGCTTTAATGATGACATTTAGCAAGTGTTCAGAATAATTGTTGTCAGGTCTTTTTGTTTTACTTTTCTTGTCAGTATAGCTTTGCTTAGTATTAGAAGGCCAGGGAGCTTATGCCTAATGCAGTTGCTAGATTTATATATATAGTAATCTTGGAATTCTTCAATCTGTGCACTAGTGCCAGTCATAAAGCAGTTGAAAAACTGTACTGGATGATTGGGTATAAGAAAGATTAAGTGTGCCAGTATTCTCCTCTTTATTTTCCTTTTTTTTTTTCTCTCCATGTCATCTTTTTACATTAAGATGGCATTCCCAATCATTATTGCACTTATTTGTTAGGGACAGATTTTAATTGAAATGGCTGGCATACTGGTAGAATGAAACTTTGGTTTCCTTATGCCACACAGTCTTGCATAAAAAAAGGTTCTTGCCTTAAAAAGAAATAAACCCTCATTAATAATCTTTAATTTCTGATCTTTTTTGGAACAAACTGTTTTACATTCCCTTCATTTTCTTATGCATTTTACAATGATACAGCTCTATATTTACAGTACAACTCATTACTATAGCTGTGACTTATTACAGGATTATAATAGAAATTATATTCATATATATGTAATTAGGTTATTTTTAACAATTCTGAGGAGGTGGTTAGTCTACAGTTTTTTTTATACCATAAACGAAATGGTCTTTGGCTAAAATTCCAATTTTACACAAACCTGCAAGCTAGATAGTTCCAATACTGGAAACAGCAACAAATAATTGCACAGTGCAAACTGTCACTAACAAAATAACCTTAGACATATCACACCTAAGATATGCTGCAGATTTTATAGTCAATTGGTTACGTATTTAACAAACAGAGCACCTTTACACTTAGAGATATTTCCACGTAAATTTCTTACTGTACTTTTCAGAATTGCATGCATATTTCATCTACCAAAGCTGTGCTGTTAAATAACATGAAAGTTGATGTTTGAGATATAACTGCCGTACTTTTGATACATCTGTGATTTAGGTCCTTAATTTAGAGAAACTAGCTCATTGGTGTTTTGGTCTACTGGGAGCGCGGGGGGAAATCATACTTGTATTTTTTAGGCTTTGCCTATACTTCTTTAATTAGATTTTTGTAGGCACTCTTCACTTAAATACCTCAGTTCTTTTTTTCTCTTCTTTTCCTTTTTATTTTTGCATGCATTGGGTTTTTTTTCTGTTTTGGTGCTATGTTTATATATTATGCTTGAAATTTTAATTTTTTGCACTGTAACTATAATACCTCTTAATTTACCTTTTAAAAAAAGCTGTGGGTCTTGTATTCCCACCAGCATCAGTAGAGGTTTGCTGCAATTTGCCCTGTTAATTATGCTTGAAGTTTGAGAAAGCAGAGCAAGGTGTTTTAACGTTTTCCAGCACAATAGTTTGAACTTGATGCTGTGTCTTATGAACTAAATTACAAACAAATACTGTATTTCCTGCTTTTAAACCCTATTCCTTTCCTCACAAATGCACACTAAAACAAAACAAAAACTGTCAGCTCTTGCTTTCTTAAAAAATAAAGTAAATGCCTTAGTGACAAGGGGCAGACATTAAGCTTTTCTGAAATACAGTTTTCAAAAGTTCATATACTTGCTATCTCAGTCACTTTTCAGTCTGTGAAAAGGACCATTCTTGTATTTGAAAGCTGCTTGTTACAGAAATCAAACCAAGAATGAAAATACTAGCTTATAAAAAAGTCTAGTATTTGTTTGGTACTTCAGTCGTGAAAGGAGGTATAAGAACTGCAAGTGTAGATGACACAATGATAGGGAACATAAAAACATGCAGTCCAAATTCTCAAATGTAAATTGCTTTGCATTAGCTATTTTAAAAATGAAAAAAAAAAGTCACTGATTTAAGCTATAGCTTGCTTTTTGTGGTAGGACTGAAGTTTCTTAGTGAAAATACATGATTACTGATGCCAACAATTCTGTGTTTCTGGCCAGACATCAATCATCAGATTAAATCAGACCATCTAGAAAGTCTTAAGTAATTTTAATTGCATTATGAAAAGCAGAAATTTCAGTTATTCTTTGAATGCCTAAAATTCCTACTGATTGTTACAAGGTTATAGATTCTCAGGGGTTTCAGGTAGTTGTTAGCAGTGAAGTGGTTACAGAGTGTTTGGGTGCAGACAAAATCAGCTGAACCTACTCTGTGTTTCAGAACAGTTTAATGATCACTTTGTTACTAGATAAAAGCGTATGAATTGGACATCCGAAATGTGTAGTGGCTGACTATAAAGTAGTTTCTGCTGCTGATGCATTTTTAAATGCGTTTTAAATGCCACGATTTTTTCCAGTGTGACCTCATTGAAATACTTTTTATCCTTTGAGGCAGAAAATCCATATTAGTTTCCATGTTATACATCTGTGTGTTTTACCCTACAGTTGATATGATTTTGATACTGGACAGTGTACGCTATTAAAGACCTAAATCTGATCATTTGAAGGTTGGGATAGAAATCACTTGACATGCTATAAGCACAAGTGTAAGCGGACTGTTGCAGCCCATCTTCAAAAGCAACCACACAGGCTCATCATAAATAGTGTGGAGGTTAATTGGCATGAACCTTGGGGCTTTTTATCTAAGTCCTGTTATACTGTACTTTAAACAGTCCTCCTAACTATGCTGCGTTTTTATTTTTATGGCTTTTTTTTGCGCTGTTCTGTTCATGTAGCACAAATAAGCATTGCACTTGGTACCATGCTTTACCTCATTTCAAGGAAAAAATGCTTAACAGAGAGGAAAAATGTGGTTTGGCCTTGCTGCTGTTCTGATTTAATGACTTTGAAAAAGATAGTTTTTAATGCCTGCAATGTGTCATTTACTTGCACAACTTAAATAGGTCATTTGTAACGTCTGTGGCATTTTTACTTTTCGTGGAAAAATACAACAAAGATGTGTAACAACTCTTGATTGTATTTTAAAGCTATTATTTTTCTACTGCATCATTTTACTGTTATGTGAAGTAATTAAAATTAGAATGACCTCTGACTGACACTCCAGTAATTATCTCTGAACAAACCAACATTTTACACATGTAATGTAAGTTTTGGGAGAAGACAGCCCCTAGTAATTTGGTCAACCTCAACTAAATCTGTCCAGTCTGAATATTGAGTGCCCAGTAGTGATTTCTGAAGTGTTTGTTCAGCTTGATGCTGCTAAAGTCCATTAAAAAAAAAAAAAAAAGCCTACTTTTTTTTAAGTCTCATTACGCAGTAGTATGTTGCAACTGCCGAGTACAGAACTTAAACAGGAACCAGTTTCGGTGCTGGGGAGGAATTATAGTGGTGGCCCAGGGATGAGGTGCTGGATCGTCAGCTGGTGCAAATTGATGTAGTATCATTTCAGTCAATGGAACTGCATTCATTTACATACCTGAAGATCTTGTGCTTGTATGTATGTTGCAGAGTTTTATTTTTCCTCCTTGTGGGCAAATACAGAACCATTAACTGGAAAATGTGGGGGGTTTATGTTACTGCATATGACATAACATATGCTACATATTCTATGCATTTATCTGTACAGAAAATGAATTCTTTGTATCCCAGTCACAGCAGCACACGCAATCCAAAAATGACAAATAGCATTGTGATCTGCTGTGATACTGCACTTGACTCTGACAGTATTCTGGGTTTGTTTTGGATGGGGTTCTCCATGAGCACATTCTCATGGAAACCTCTGTATTTTTTATATTTATGAAGCAAGAAGCATTTTGATTTTTGGTACTTAAATTACTGACATTGATCCTTTTTCAATTGCTCTAATATTCAAGAAGTTAATTTCTTTACTTTCATGTTAGATTTTAAACTTCAAACACTACAGTTCATGACCATCAAATATAATATAAATATCAGCTGTAACTCAATATGAATTATGTTAGCAAATACCTAGAGGTCATTGTAGGATACTCCACTAGCAGTTAAAATTAACTTCTATCAAAGCTAACCTACAGTTCTTAAAAATAAATTTCATCTAATAAAGTCGTTGGGGTTTTCCCTCTTTTATTTGAATGGCAACCACAGACTAATTGCTTTGTAGATGCACTCAGAATTTACTGCAGCAGCAAGTTGGGGAGAAAAATGTTTGTGAACAATAATTGGAAATTGCAGGCATTTTTATTGTAAATAGTGTGACTGAAAAGATGGTTAAAATCAAGTAGAAAGAATAACAAATATAATTTGATGGACAATAAAATATTTACCATCACATGCTGCAGCTGTCTTTAAGGGACATAAAATGTAATTCATTCATACTGTAATCATGCTGCAGAAGTTTGCAATCTGCACCTTATGGATCACAATTACCTTTAATAGTTTTTGTAATAATTGTAGCTGAGTATATCTCCAATAAAGTTATGGTCTGTTCACCTTGTATTGTCATTTTCCTTTTTTTTAAATTCCTGTTAATATCTCTATAAATCTTCTAGAGTTTACAAAAACTCGCTGTTCAGTCTAAATTTAAAAATATTGTGAAAACATTTGTGAAAACAATATTTCTTCACCTTGTTTAAAGACAAGTCTGCTTGTCTCCTTCCTCTGATGAATGAACTGTCTTTAGAGCTATGTGAAGACTCTTAAGGGACACTCAGGTTTAAAATTATGGTGTATGTAGTACAATTTGATTTCTGTGTTGACCATTATACCTGCAAAATGTCTGTTGTAGCTGGGAAACCCCAGAGCGCAAGAGTTCTCCAACACGTTTGCATGACTGGCACATGTTTTAGGAATAATATGTTAATATGAGCTAATAGTCTCAGCATTAATAACATCAATTACATTATTTTTGTGGGGTTTTTTCTGTTAGTATTTTGCTTATCCTGAATATTGGCAGTGTGTTGGTAGAATGTTCTGACTGGCACAGTAGTGTCATGTATCTTTTATGGAGACAAGGCAGACCTGCCAGACAAAGATCAGGAGTCTTCCTTTCTGAAAGCTTCACAGCGTGGCAGCCACTTGTTTGGTATCTGTAGTGAGCATCTTTTACTACACATTTTGTCTTAAGTTACAGAGAAAAGCCTCTGCTGGGCTGCTGATAGGCACTGTGATAGCTTTTTAAGGATTTGGAAAAGGGGCCTGTATGGGTAAGGCCCTTCAGGCTCCAGCATGTAAGGCTAGTAGGGATGACAACACAGCCCCCACCTTCCCAGTTCTAGCAAGTGAGTCAAATCAGAAAACTTCCCCTAAATTTTCTGCAGGAAAATTGATCTGAAAATACTAATATTATAAATTGGTTGTGAATGCCATTATATCCTCTTAATTGTGGCAAAATGAGGTGAGGGATGGCCTCCTCAACTGGAGTCTGCAACAAAGTGGTCCATCCCTTGCTGGGTAGCACTGTGAAGCAGATGGGAGTTCTGCAGAAGGTCGAGGTGTATAATCAGTAGAGTTTCTGCTCCAAAGACATTTTTGTCTGCAAGCTTGCTTAGTATCCTTTCTAGTCCTGTGTCCAGGTCATTAATGAAGATATTGAAGAGCACAGGGCCAAGGATGGAGCCCTGTGGAACCCCACTGGTGACAGGTCCCCAGTCACATGTCACCCCATTCACTACATGCCTTTGTACCCAACCCATGGGCCAGTGCCCACCCATCCCATGATGTGTTTATCCAGCTGTGTGCTGGATATTTTGTCCAGAAGAACTCTTGTGAGAGACAGTATCCAAAGCTTTACTGAAATCCAAAAAGATTACATCTACTGGCTTTCCTATATCAACTACGTGGGTTACATTGTCCTAGAAGGAAATCAGGTTTGATAAGCAGAACTTTCCCTTCATGGAGCTGTGCTGGCTGTGACCAGTGAGTGACTGTTGCTTTCCAGGAGTTTTTCAATACCTCCCTAAATAATCTCCATAACTTTATCAGGCACTGAAGTGAGACTGCCAGGCCTGTAGTTTCCAGGTTCTTCCTTACCCTTCCTAAAAATGAGGACAATGTGTACCAGCTTCTGGTCAGCTGGGACCTGTCTGGATTCCCAAAACTGCTCAAAAATTATCAGGTTTTGTGATAACATCAGCCAGCTCTTTGAGGACTCTTAGATTAACCCCATCAGGCCCTACAGATTTATAGGGATCCAGCTGGAGCAGTAGATCCAACACAAAGTCAGGGTTAACTGGGGTTTGATCATTCTGGTAGTCCTTGTCCTCCATCTCAGGGCACTGAGACCCCCTTAGTCCATCACTAATGCTGGAGAGAGAAGTAAAGAATGCATTAAACGCCTCTGCCTTGTCCCTGTCCCTGTTTGTGAGGTGACCATCCTGGAGTGGGCTGGTGGTGTTTTCACATTGCCTATTGCCATTAATATATTTGAAAAAGCTTTTTATTGTCCTGCACATTTCTGGCAGCTTCAACTCCAGCTGAGCTTTGGCCACAGGGATTTTCTCCCTCCAGTGGTGAGCAGCATCTCTGTATTCCTCTCTTGTCACCTGACCTTGTTTCTGCTTTATATGTGCCTTCCTTTTTTTGCCTTATTTCCAAGAGATTACTGTTCAGGCAAGCTGGCCTTCTGTCTCCCCTGCTTTACTTCCAACATTCAGGAATTGCATTTTCTTGTGCTGTTAGGAGGTGATGTTTAAAAAGTGGCCACCACTGAAGGACCCCACCACCTGCAAAAACATTGTCCCAGGAGACTTTTACTTACTAGTAACGTGAGCATCCTGAAGTCTAGAGCTGAGATTTTGGTGGTGCTTTTCCTCGTGTCATCAGAGATTTTAAACTCGATCACTTCATGGTCACCAATCTCCACTTGGCTTATGGGATCCTCTCTGCTGACAAGCAGCAAGTCAAGGAGGGTGTGTTTCTGAGTTGGCCCACTTAGGACTTGTTTCATAAAGTCATCCAGGATTTTAAGAATATTCTGGGCTTTGTTGTACTAGCTGTGTGATGCTCCCAATTGATTCCTGGCAAGTGGAAGTTCCTGGAAGAACAAGGGATGCTGACTTGGAAGTGACAGTTCATTCCTCAAAGAATAATTTGTCATTGCCATCTCCCTGGCTGGGAGGTCCATTAGACTCCCATGATGATATCCACATTATTTGTTTGCTTCTTGATTCTTACCCAGAGGCTCTCAACTATGCCATTGCCAGCTGTGATGGCCATATATTCTACCCCTTCTGTTACCTACAGTACCACCCTCTGCCTCTTCTGCCCTGCCTGTCCCTCCTGAAGAGCCTGGAACCCTCCAATAGGACATTCCAGTCACAGGACTTACCCACCAGTTTTCATTTATGCCAATGATCTCAAATCTCTGGGACTAGGCCAAAGCCTTGAGCTCCTCCTTTGCTCCTCATGGTGTGTGCATTAGTGTAGAAACATTTCAGGTGTGGTGCAGTTTAGCCAACGCCTGGTGAAGCAGATTGAGAGATCCTGTTAGTGCTCCTTTCCTCAAGCTCTGGCACATCATCACATCTCTCATCACTGACAAGCCTGGTTTGGACCCTTTCCCCCTTCTAATACTAGTTTAAAGCTCTGCTATTTGTCCTTCTGACAATCCTCAGTGCTCACCCTATATAGGAATTGAAGAGAGAAGACACCTGTCTATCTGAGGAAGAGTCTACAGGTACTGGTTTCTCATGTCCTTATTACAAGAAAAAATGTGTTTCATAATTGCATCAGTTGAAATAAGATGTATTTGGTTGGCTGTTATTACTCTCAAGTAAAATCATACAAAAAAAGGAGTTTGAAAACTGAGGGGATTAAGTTTTGAACAATGCTTGTTGCTGAAAAGAGGCAGTAAAAAAGCTAATCATAACTTCAAATCCAGAAACACAGAGGAGTGGGTTTGGTGCATGTATGGGCTTCCCTTAACACTGCTGCCAGAATCCAGGTGCAGGATCTATTCCTTAGAGGAAACCTCCATGTCAGTGGACACAGGCAGTACTGACATGTAAGCACGTTTTATTTTCCTCCTAGCAGAGATTAGGTCTTTCCTTATTGTAGAATGTGAACAATAATTTCATTTTGGTAAGCAAAATAGCCAAGAACCTTCCCAGTTTTATGGAAACAGTATCATTTATTTCGCTGCTTAACCATCTCCATTTACCTGGCTTATATGATATTTTTAACATTACTTTTAATGTGCATTTTATTGGAAGTCTCATGCTAGCTTTTAAATGGAAGTAATTTTCTTCTGTTAGCTTGAAAATTTCCTGTAGTTCTTCTGAGTTCCTGTCTGGCTCTCACTGAAGTCACTGGGAAGACATCCACTTGGGGTCTGTAACTTGTATGCATTTGAATTTAAGACAAAAGTCCTTTGGACATGATAAGTGTAAATTCCAGATGTCAAGAAAAAGGTGAGAAACACAGGGATGTGCAAAGGCAGCCTTTGTAATAAACCAGTGCTAAGTTGCAGACTTGCCTAACTGAGGCACTGAGTTCCATGAAGAGAGTGCAGGATCAGCAGTCCAGTCCTCAACTATACATTCCTTTTAAAAAGCAGTTATCACAGAAGTACTTAGGTGGCATTTTCACATCACTTTTAGGGTAAGACTTTTAACTTTACTTAGTTTTTCATCTGTACAGCAACACTGAGAGAAGAGCAGTGCTGTTTGTGTGTGTTGCCTGTCTTACAACCATCATTAGAAAAAAAGCAGCAAACACATCCTGTTAAGCACAGACATCTCCTTCTATGTTCTTATACTACAGCCACTTAGATCAGTTATTTGCACTTATGTGTACTCATTCTCCAGGCTCCACCTGACTTTAGACAAGATGTGTCTGCCTAAAATGTCTGAATGGAACACTCCCTGAAATTACCAGTAGAGCCTCAGGAGCTTGATAATTAAGATTGGAGAGTCATATAATGGTTTGGAATGAAAGGTATCCTAAAGTGTAATTCCACCCTGCCCCCACCATGGTCAGGGACACCTTCCACTAGACCAGTTTGCTCAAAGCCCCAGCCAGACTGGCCTTCAACACTTCCAGGGACTAGGCATCCACAACTTCTCTGCCTATTCTAAGATCTGTCCTATTCTCACACAAGTATACCAATTAATGTTATTTTGCAGCACCAATTTCAAGTTAAGAAATTATTGCTTTCTGGGTGATTCTAGCTGGAATAGCAGGGCATTATGTTCCTGCCAGCAACACTCATCACCTTTTTCCCAGCTTTACATAGTACATGTGCTCTAGGCAAAAGAGATCTCATTATAAAAACAAGCATGGCATAGGCAGCTGTACTCCCTGTCTGGCCAAGTGGCTGCTGTGCAGGGCTGTGCCAGCAAAAACCTGCGCTAGAGCAAGGGCAAAAGTTCCTGGGATGCTGCCTCAACAATGGTGTTGAGATTGCTTGTGGTGGAGATGGGAAGGGATCTGTGGAAGATTTAGTAACCATTTTTTTCTGGACCAAATGCCTTTGTTGGGCTTTAAAATGTTGCTCTTTCTTTGGAATCTGTCAGCTGGAAGGGTTCCTGCATGGAGCACTGAATATACTGACTGCCACGTAGGGCTGAATTCCCAAAGAATGCCACTCTTCTCAGCAGGTACAGCAAGGCAGAGAAAGGCAAGTGAGACCTTCCCCATCCACCTTGCAGGGCTCAATCAAACACACATCATATTACTTTCACATTGAGAGGGAAATCCTTATTTTACTCAACATTTCATTGCAAGTTGTTGAATTTATTGTAAAATAACCATACAGCAACCTTTGTGGAAGGTTTCTTTTAAAGTGATGTTGGTTTATTGGCAGGTTAGCTAAGGTAAAGGGTTACTTAATGCAGCAACTAAATAAATTGCAGCAGAGCCTTATGGCACATAGGCTGTAGGAGCTAGACTAGACCTGAGTTCATAGTCTATGCTGCATATACAGCAGGTGCTTTTTTTACAGGGTAGGCTGTGTGTCAGGAAATCCCAGAAACCACAATGACTGAGGCAAGGAGTGATTGGGGACCTGCATAAACACCTGAAGTGTATCAACAAATAGAGAAAGGTGTAGACTGGAAGATATGCTGGAAGAAATGCCAAGTTTCAGAGACACTTCAAATATACAAAGGAAAGGACACAAATCTGAGCAACCCAGCACATAAATAACACCCCCAGAAAGGGATGATCATTGTGGGGAAGAGCTGGGCAGCAGTGGAAACAGGCAGAGCCACAGTGGCCTGGTAGGCAGGAGTAAATTCATTGGTAGTGATTTTCAGGGGCCAGTTTTTAGCTTCTCACTTGATTTCCTTGTAAAGCTAAACCTACCAATTCAGAAGTTGATTCCTTGCCTTGATCAGAGAGGGTCAGAGAAGGTCCTGAATGAGAGTGAGCTGGAGAGATTTGGGGTTGATATGAAGGCACAAGAGACTACTTTGGCAAATATGGCAGGTATGAAGGAGATGAAGCTGTAGTTGAAGCCTGCTGAGAAGCGCATTTTTCGAGGGTGTAGGTAGCAGCAGTCTTTGACAGCCAAGTTCTAACTGGATAAACAGCCTAGCAAAAGCCCATGCATTTCTTGATCTGTTCTAATATTGCATTGGTTTTGCACGATTTCATCCAGTTACCCACCACAGAGATATCTACCAGTGCACTCCCATTTTCCTGTGGTTTCCAAGAAGCACAGCTGGGGTTATCTCTGGGGAATCTGCACAGTGCAGTGTGGTGATACTGAAGACAGAGCCTTTAAGCCTTCAGGTGAGCCCCCTCACCAGGGGAATGCAAATAACCAACCAGAGCTGCACCATGGGGAGGCTCATCGCTGTCCATGTCCAGCTGCTTGTGGGTTGGAGCTGGAGGCTGTGGGCTGGCCCTACAGTGATGGTAGGATTGCTTACTGCTGATGGTTAGGGCAAGAACACCTCAAACTGTGCTAAGTTCTGCCACAGCTGCCTGTGCACCTCCCTCACCTGCAACTGTGATCATGCTTTTTATACAATGCTCCTGAGACTTCAGTGTAATTTTCTCTGCTCCCCGTCCCCAGCCATCTCTCTGGACTGTCAGTGTTTATAATGGCTGTGCACAACGTGCACAATTCCTCTGCTCCTCTCACCCCTGCTCCACCCCAGAGGCAGCTGTATTTCCACAGTGAATGAAGCAATTCCTGTATGTATGATTTTAAAGTGCTTTGGGACCCTTTGGGAGAGAAGGTGCAATTGTACAAGAACAAGATATTATTAAAACAGGAATCTGTGTAATAGGTGATAAATTTTGATACTGTATGTTTAATATAATATGATGGTTGTAAATCCAGTGAATTACCAAAGGTATTTGCTGTGCTTTGTGTTTATGAATTGTTTGGGCAGGTGTTTTTCAAGTCCCAGTTTTTCACACAAAACGTGAGTTATAGGGCAGTTTAATAATATTCTTTACTGGACTCCAATATGCTACAATTAGCTGCAGAAATGTTATCACTTGATGGTTGAGCTTGGTTGCTGATTAGGTTCATGTATAAGAAGGTAAATGAAAAAAGCAGCAGGGAGAAAAAGAGACCTGCACAAGTAAATTTTTAGATCTGCCTTTGATCTCTTACAAGTAAATATCTTTTAAAGCTGCAGAAATCAATATTTCAGTATTGTTCAACCTGTATTTTACATGTGCTTCCCCATAAGTTAGAAGCAGACTATTTTGATTGCAAGAATGAAATAGTTCTCTAAAAGTTTATATTCAATAGTTAAACTATTTATATTTATTGATGTGAAGGGATATCTGTACTGCACATGTTATTTGAATCAAACCTTGTAGTAGTATAGCTTTTTAATCAGATCCAAAATAATGTAATTCGGGATTACATACAGTCAGATTTTCTTATTTTTATTTTTACTGACTCCCACATAAAAAGACTTATAAGAACTTGAAAAAAAAAAATCCAATCTCTGAAGAAGAGAGAAGTGCTTTATTTCACTCTTCCATCTGCTTTTGTACCATGAGCTAAATCTCAGCCTGAGCTGATGTTATGTCAAGCAGCACAGTATTAAACTATTGAGAAGTAGGGTTGAGGAGAGCTTTGGTGACTGAAGAGCATCATCTCCATCATTCTAGGATTGTGTGAACATAAACCAGGCTATCATTAGTTTTACAAAACATTTTGCTGGTCTTCTTTGGAGTGTGGCATCCTTTGCTTGCTGAGTAGGTGTTTTCAGCTCCAGAGATGTTGATGTGACTTACATACCTCTGTACCCATTTCTGGCACCTTCCAGATAAGCGGAGCTCATAGCTGTACTTCTCAGGTTCTGTGGTCCTGCTGCTCCAGCTGATGTCCAGGGTGGCTGAAAGTCCTGGTCATCACTGCCCACCTCTCCAAATCCCATCCCACCATGGCTCATGCCCTCCTGAGCGCCCAGGAGTCGAGCACCGCTGCAATCAGGCCCATGGCTGTGTGTCATTGGATCTCATTAGCGTGATGCTCCAAGCTGGTAGCTCAGATGGGGTCTGACTTAAACATTTTCTTTCCCCTTGACTGGCGTAAGGAAGGCGCCTGCAGCTCGCCTCCTCCCCACGCCGTGCCTTGTGTATGTGTAAAAGCTGCCCTTGGCCCCAGATGATATGTTTGCATTTCATAATTGATGCTGGACTCGACTCGAGGCAGATACGAAAGGACGATTTTTTAAACAGATGTTGCAGGTCACTTGTAAGTTATTTGTCAAATAAGTTTCAGAGCGCAAGCCGCTGCTTTTGCCATTGTAACCAAAGGCGTCTGCTGTTCAGCAGGAGTAATTACAAAGCCAGGGCAACGCAGGGAAAATTCATCTTATTTAAAAGTGTTTTAGTGTCACCAAACAGCTTGCTATGCCATTAGGCGAGTTTTGCTAGACACATTCAAGTTGAGGATTTTAATTTGTTTGAAGTATTCTCTAAAACAGAATTATGTTGGAGTTTACATAAAATGAGAGAATGACATGAAAAGTTTTAACTTAAGCAGCAAAATATAAAGGCTAATCTTATTTAAAAGTAATATGTGTGTCTTGATTGAGTGCCCAGATACACTCAACTGGGACATTTTAGTGGAATCGGTTCTAAGCTGTTACACTGAGTTATACAGACTGGGTTTTCCTGAGCTCACATTGCCAGACCTGAAATACTCTTGTGGCTGCATTTAATAAAGAAACGAAAGTCTTGGGTAAGGGGATATGATTTTTTATGACAGAAGGAATGCAAATAACTTTTAGTCTCATTGCCTAGACCGGGTTTGGTCTGATTTGATGGAGTTTAATAATGACTTATAACCTGTGCTGACAATGTGCAGACCCGCACAACGTCATTTAACTCATTTATTCTGCTTGCTGTAAAAACAAAGAGATGGCAAATAAATATATGGAAAGTTCATTGTTTGTCAGAGGGCCCAAGCCAAAAGTTTTCAGTGACCTTTTAAAATATGGTCCCAGGCTAGTACTAAAATGTCTGTCACTCAGCGCACACACTTGCACAATTTGGCCTTTTAACCCGTGCATCTTGTTTTTCTCTCTTTCAACTGGTTGTATGAATTTCAAATCAGCTGCAGCTATTTAAGTTTTGCATTGGAGGATTACTGTAAATTGCAGTCTGACAATTACAATGTACAGCGCACAGGAGAGTTATTAATGGATAGGCCTACTGATGGCCTTTCAGCGCTGACGAGGGCCTGGTGTTCCTCACCCGTAATTAGATCCAGTGGTCGGGGTCTGCACGGATGAGGTGGGGAAGGGGGTCGGCCGGGGAGCGCCGCTTTATCAGAGGAAGATATCAATTGATCAGAGATAGTTACTATCGGCAATGTCTAAATCTCTAATTCACCTTCTTCTTAATGACTTGTATTGGCTTAAGAAGCTAAGTCATTTGACAGCACGGAGCTCGGCTGACAAAGCTGTGCAGGTGGTTTTAATAGAGGATTTCTGTTGCTTGAGATTTCACTAAAGACGGAGCAGCAGTTCAACAGACACAACAGAGGCCAGTAAAAACCCCGGTCTGCTGCTCTGCTCTCTGAGGGTACCAGAGGGGCTCAGGCTGTGCTGAACCACCACTCCCATTTACACGGCATTTTTTCCCTTTGCAGACCTGAACAAGGGCTTTCTCTGAGGTTTCAGTATTTATTTTAAGGAATGAATCTAATGTGAGCATAAATTATATGTGACAAATGAAAACCCTTTGGAGAGGGATTTCTTTATTTATTTATTATTGCCCTATGAAAAATATTTTCCAGGACATAATGTTCCTGGAAAATGAAATATACTTTGAGGACAAAGAGAGAGTCCAATGCCCAGGAAAAACCAGTGAGCTTTGTAAAAACTGAAGACAACAGTTGTTTACCAGTGATAAACCAAATGCAAGCCAAGTGCTTAGACACGGCTTCATGAACCAAAATGTCAGCTTCTTAATGAAGTAACCCAAGAAGCTGTGGTTTTGTGCTTAGATTATCACAGTGTAAATCCAATAAGGGACGGGCACCTAACACCCCAAGGCGCTGCTGATCCAGCCCTGTTCCTTTCTAGAAGGATTACAACCACCTGCTGGGAAGTTTTCCATGCAGTAAAGCTGGTAGCCAAACTGATATTCACAGTATATCCCAGAGACTTTTTATTATTATTGTTATTTGGATGATGTATACACATGGGAAATATAGGTTTGAGTCTGTTAAGGCTCTTTTTGGGGGTAAACATTTGTTTAAAATCTTGTTCCAATCTCTTAACACATATTGAAGTAAAATCTAATTGAGTAGATCACTGGCGTAGGCAGAACTTTCTGTTGTTGTTCTTGAGGGAGAGCTCAACAGAAAAGCACGTCTGTGGGACTTTGCATTGTAGCCTTGAGTGGAAACATATTTATCAGCACAAAGCCTGCTATTTTAAGCTCTTCTGGAACTAGCAAAACTGATGGACATTTCTTCTGGTTTCACCACCAGGTTCATGACTTCACTCCCAATACCACTCCTAGGTTCATGTCACAGTTTCTCCTTGTGAGCCATTTGCACTTCCAATGAACTTGCAACCCAACTCTGTAAGCTATGGCTTTGCAGCTTCTATGTTGAGGACCACTGGCCTGAAGTGTTAAGAATAAATACACTGTACACCTGTAGTGTGCTGTTATCTCAAGATGTCTAAGTGCTTTCAAAACTTGTTGATTATGGTTTATAAAGTTCTGAGTGTTCTATTAGAGGAGAAAACAAAGGCGGGGAAAATAAGTAACTCTCCCCAAGGCCAATAAATTGTTAAATGGTTCATTAAATAATTTGCCCAGCCAAAGTTTATAGACTGAGCAAGAGTACAGATTGAAATCTTGATCTGCTGGTGAAAGTCACAGAGTCACAAAATTATTTAGGTTGGAAAAGACCTCCGAGATCATCCAGTTCAATCTTGGACTGATCACCTCCTTGTCAACTAGACCACAGCACTAAGTGCTATCTCCAGTCATTTCTTCAACACCTCCAGGGATGGTGATGCCACAACTTCCCTGGGCAGCCTAATACGCAACTCCTTCAGAGAACAAATTCTTCCTGATATCTAAACCTCCTATGGCGTGGCTTGAGACCATGTCCTCTTGTCCTGTATCACTTGTGGCCTGGGAGAAGACAGCAATCCCCACCTGGCTAGAAGCTCTTTTCATGTAGTTGTAGAAAGTGGTAAAGTCCTTTCTGAGCCTCCTTTTCTCCAAGATAAACACTCCCGGCTTCCCCAGCTGCTCCTCTCAAGACTTGTGCTCCAGACCCTTCTCAGCTCCATTGCCCTTCTCTGGACATGCCCCAGCCCCTCAATGTCTTTCTTGGCACGAGGAGCCTAGAACTGAATGCAGAATTTGAGGTGTGGCCTCACCAGTGCTGAGTGCAGGGGGACAATCCCTGCCCTGGTGCTGCTGGCTGCACTATTGCAGACACAGGCCAGGATGCCACTGGCCTGCTTGGCCACCTGGGCACTGCTGGCTCATGTCCAGCTGCTGTCAAATGGTACTCCCAGGTCCTTTTCCACCAGGCAGCTTCCCAGACACTCTGCCCCCAGCTTGTGGCCCTGCCTGGGGTTGTGGCCAAATGCAGCAATTGGCCTTGAGCCTCATAGTGTTGGCCTCAGTCCATCGACCCATCAGACCCATTGGCTTCAGTGTACTCAGGAGCTCACCAGCAATTCCTTTTGCTTTACATAAGGATAGTACCCAGAAGCCCAAGTCAGAGATAATTATGACAGAATTATAAACTTGTCATTAAAATGAGAGCTGACATTTTGGAGCTGACTGACCAAGATAGCTGTGGTGTCAGTGTCATCCTCAATTTAACATGGACGTACCAGAAGAAAGTTCACTGGAGAATGGTGCTGAGGTTGCTTTTCTGTACAAGGTTACAGAAGGCTGCTTTTCTGCACAGTGAAGCAAAACAAAAACATGGTGATAGCACTTGTCTTCAACCCAAAATGTTCCTATTCTGCCATGAACCATGAGAGATGCCCAACAAGTACTTTTTAGGACAGGTGTGTAGGGCAGCTGTTTGTTATAAAATATTGTTTTATTTTAGAATAAAATAAATGCCTGTGCTTGTGCCCTTCATCTTCTGCTTTTTGTGTTTGAAGTTATATGGTAAAGGGAAGGTTCTCTTCACTCATTTTTAGAGTAATCTCCACAGTGAAAAGCTATTACTGACATCTTTGGATGCTATTATTTAGTCACAAACTACTGGTAATGGTGAGGGCAATAAGCAGCTTGGTTCTTTAAGATCCCAGCACATCACAGAAAGGTGTTTTCCTCCTGTCATGTGCCTTGTGTCATCTGCCACGTACTGGTGCTGGGGCAGGCCTTTGTCTCCACCACATTGTCTACAACTACCTGCCAAAGAGACAAAAGTCAAACTTCTCACTGAGTAAGAGTGGAATCAAGCACAATCTGTTCTCTCGCTATAAGCCTGTCTTTTTTTTATTATGTAAGTTTTGTTCAAGTATGGGTTGGAATATTTCAACTTGTTTTGCTTTACCTACGTTGACGGACTTGGTGAAGGAATTGTTTGGGAGGTGAAGAGAAAACCTTGATCACTCAGACCTTAAAGGTGACAGTTTTGGCAAGTTTTGAGGGCTCGAAGCAGAGGGGCCACATTCTTTGCTCATGTTAAATGAGGAACCTCTGCTGACTCAGTCAAGCTCTGTTCATTTATGCAGAGAAGATAGGGCCCAGTGGTTTGGTCTGTAATGGTTTCCATAAGAGACATCTCGGCTCACTCCCAGTATTCTGTGTGGTGTGAATAATTGCAATCTGTTAGCAATTTTGAGCAAGCCTGTTAGCACCATGGGCTGATCAGCTGAGTTTGCAGAGACATTGTTGAGCTGTTCTGTCTCTCACAGTCACTCTGCTCTGGCAGTGCATCTCTTCCTATGGGCAGTGTAATGTGGGAGCTGCTGGTGTAAGGTAACTCTTCCCCCTTTTGCTTGCCAGTCATAACTGTGTCCCACCATGTAATACTTCAATTCAAACATGCCTGTTCTGTTCAGTGGATTTGCAGGTAGTTGCTCTCTTGCTTCATGCCCATTAGCTACTGACATTGGGATAAGCTGGTCACAAGAGGGTACATGGTTGGTGACCTAATTCTGCAATGGTGCCTATGAACCATGATCAAAATATTATTTTCTCTGTGCACTGGGACTTGTGTCTATACCTCATGCCTCTTCCCCAAGTAAAAACATTTACTAATTCAATCTTTAGTACATATTTATCTGTATATATACATATATATACGTACACACTGTAAGTGGGTGTGTGCATGACTCGTTCATCTCTGACTTGCATGTCAAACAACTGACGACAAAGCAAAGAAAACCACCAGCTCTCCAGCTTCTGAAGTGAAGCACTGCTGCAAGAAGTATTATAATGAATAACTGACTTCTGTCTTAGTGGTGCCTTCATCTTTTTATTCCTTTTTAAAATAAAGTCTGTTTTGACTGTTTTGCTATACTGTTAACAGACGGATACACTCAAAATCTTGGCAGTTATGTTCAAGACTGGATTAATATGGGTTTGTTATTTTACTAGCATATCCAAAGGCAAATATTCCTACTGGACTCCACCCTTCAGCTGTGAAGCAGATTGTAAATCAGTCCCTTTTTTGTTGTTTTAAAGTAGTTTAGGGGCTTTAAAATGGTATTTAACATTATTACAGTCTGCTTGAATATTGTACAATTTCTAACTATTTCTTCTTTTTTATATCCACTTTCCTGCCACTCAGAAGCTTCTAAAGAAAACAGTGCAGTCACTGCTAATGCCAAGGTGTAGCAGAAGTGCTTATACAGTTCTTGATGACTGTTCTCTCCCAAGTATTTCAGTGCTATGATTTTTGGCTTGCTAGGAAAACCCAACATTTACAGAGGGAAAGAATGAAGGCTGGGTTTTCAGATTTTGTTTTTAAGGCTGGAATGGGTAAATTTGTCATTGCGACATTCCCTAGGAAAACTTCAGTAGGTGCAGAGTCAACGGTCCTTGTCCCTTTGCTGCCATCCTTAATGTATCACTAAAACTATGGAAAAAAATATTCTGCATCTGGAAATATGGAAGGAAATGGCTGTTGGATCAGGACCCAGCAGTTCTGATGCTAGCACACATCAGACACATCCATCAAGCCCTCCACGACCTGTGAAAATTATATCTTAAAATATCCCTGTTCATATGTTTCTATTTTGAAATTTTGGTCTCCGGGTTTATTCTCTTTCCTCAAAGTTGGAGCAATGTAACCTGGGTCCTGGAGGAAACTGTATTTTGAGCTGATCTTAGATTCTTGACTAATTCTAAAAATAGGGTCTGCCTATCCATTAAGATAAGACTGAAACTCTGGTGACAGTTATAATAGCTTTGGTGTTCTGGTCTGCAAAAAAATGCCCATCCTGTCTAGCAGGGCCACTGTGTTGGTCTGGTCTCTCAGACCTGGGTGAGAGGTTCCAGGCTATCAGATGTCACCTCCCATCGTGTCCAAGCAGCTACTGTCCCCAGAGGGAGAGAACAAGCGAACATATGATGTTTCAGAGCTCTTGTGATAAAGCTTGAGTACCCTGGAAAGCAAATCTGCTTCTTGCTTACCTCGTTCTCTTCTGATTTCATGTCCCTGAACTCTTGTGCTGCTTGTTTTCCTTTTCTTTGCAAGGCTCCCCTTATCTGGGCTCCTGCTGGATCTCACATTCCCGTTCATATCCTGCCCCTGTGCTGTGGAGGGCACATGGGATCAGTGCAGCCTGTGCTGGGAGCACTCAGCCTCACTGATGGGCCAGCATCTGTGCACAGCATGCTGTGCAAGCCCAGGGCTGCTGGCTGTGTCGGTAGCATGTTTAGAGTTTCCCAAATTAAAGGACTAAAAGGTGAAAAATATTATCGTTTTTCAATCTGTGTAATCTAATCATTGTGTAGATTGACATCCAACCTTGCTTTCCCACCCTCCCAGCACTGTGTTCCTGCCCCTGCCACCCCAGCAGCAGTGTTTGCAGCCTCCACACTGAGCTGGGCAAGGGAACTATTCTCATCACAGCCTGTCTTTAGGTATTTTTCTGTTTTAAGGTCATGTTAGCTTTAAGCTCGATCAGGTTCCTCATCTGACCTACTGCACAATTTCAGGAGCACTGGCATCAACAGGAGGGAGAAGGCAGGGCTGCTGGAGGCAGGGGAAGCACAAGCTGGCACCAATCTCCCCTGCCCCTGGTTGTGAGCTTCTGTGACACCTCCAGGCATGTGCTCCCAGCCTGTGTCTCCCATCACGCCAGCCATGGCAGTGCCACCAGGACCAGCTGCTGACCCGGTGCTCAGGTTACTCAGTGGGCTGAGGTGTCTCTCTAGAGCCCTGTGGTCCCAGCAGAAGGAACTCGTTGGAAATTGTTGACAGTGAACAGGTGAGGGAGGGCTGGGCCATTTCGTTCAGGTTGACAGTGGATCAGAAGAGGTGTGGTGTGAAACTGGGCCTGCGTGAATGCATGAATCAAAGCACCAGCTCAGCATCATCATGTCAGACACAAGTGAGCATTTAACAATTTACCTTGAGGATGGGACAGAAGCAATTCACTTAATACTTCTGCAGGTATTAGTCTGTGCTGTGGCTCACTCCCTGCTCCCCATCCACCACGCACAGGCACAAACACACACACAATAACTTCTTTGTTGGAGTGGAAAATTGTTCCATGGGGAGCTGCACATCCCAGAATGCAGCTCTGTCTGAGTCTAGAGCCGTGATGGATCACTGTGGGGAACCTTAAATCTCTGCAGTGCTCAGATCTCTATCAGAAATGAGGGCAGCTGGAGTATGCTCCATTTAATGTAAACTGCATGTATAGCTGGATTCCTCGCCACCTTGTCAGTGCCACCCCCAGCTGCCAAGGCTGAGAGCCCCTGAGTCTACTGAAACCAAAGGGAGGTGAGCATTTTCTTTGACTTGGATGCAGGTATTTTAAAGGGAACATGGGAAATAATTAACACATAATTAACCTGTGGAACTTTCTGCCAGGAAGTATTACTGAGGCCAACCGCTCTGCAGGGTTAGGAATTTATATAAATAATAAGAGGTCCAAAGTGGAAAAGGTATCAGCCTTCAAAGTAGGCAGGACATCATTAAACAAAGTGAGTTAAGGAGATGGTTTTCTTGTGAATAAATTATTTTCTAGTGGTCTATTGTGGGATGTCTCTCACATTCCTGTGAACTCTCTGGGAATAACTACTGATGAAGACAGTAGACCACTGATCTTGTCCACTCTGTCAAGCACATTTCCTATTAAGCGTACAGTATTGCAGGTGTGCTCTAGAGCTATTAGAGCAGCACTCACCCTGGTTCTTTGTGTGCTCTGGAAAAAAACTGCTTGTTCAAACAATGTAAAAAACAATATCTTATTGTATCCCAGATCTGTCACTCTTGTAGATTGCCATTATATGAACGGTTCATTGTCACTTTGTCTCACTGGCAAGCTGTTCATTAGAAATGAAAACATATATATGGAGGAAGCCAGTCTGTTCAGACTGGAGATCAGACTGGAAGGCTGCCCTGCCCAGGAGGGACCTTTCCAGTTGTCTTTGGGTGTCTGAGGAAAGAACATAAGCAGTGGAGTTAGTGAAGAGTTATCCTTCCTGGTAAACCATCTAATAGTGGGGCTTTATACCTTGTGGATTCCTAGTGGAGCTTTGGGTTATGTCCCCACTGCAGGGATTAACACACACTTTAAATTTGTATTCCTTTCTAAAAATACTTTTTATATTTTGTCCATCACTACATGTTGTAGCAGTGTCATCCTGTGTTGTCTCGCCTTCTGGATAGGAAGGTGCCTCCTTTTGGTTGTTCTGAGCTTGCTTGGCCCAGTCCCATAGGATGGAGTAGTGTGGCAGTGGGTCACTGTCAAAGTTATAATTGTTGAATGTAAACGATTTGTTCCATGTACCCCACTATCCCTATTTACTGCTTTTGTCAATCAAACTGTTACATGACCCTTCCCCCTCCTCCCCTCCTGTCTGTCACCCTGGACTCAGCCTTCCTNGGAGTAGAGTGAACAGTCATTACCACAAGATATCATGGCCCCAGGGGCATTTCTTGTACCTTCTTCTTCCTGCCTCCTCACAGCTTTTCACCCAGCAGATCTTGAGGTATCTCAGAGCCTCTGTTGCTCCCTTACTTTCCTCTTCCAAAGAAGAGCTGAAGCGCCTCTAGTCAGATGGGCTCAGCAAGAGACACAGAATCACAGAATGGGTCAGGTTGGAAGGAGCCACATAGGGTCATGTGGTCCAACCTCCCTGCTCAAGCAAGGTGATCCCAGAGCACATGGCATAGGATTGTGTCCAGACAGTTCCTGAACACCTCCAGTGAGGGAGATTCCACAATCTCGCTGGACATTCTGTTCCAGCGTGTGGTCACTGCACATTAAAGAAGTTCTTCCTCAAATTCAGATGGAACTTCCCGTGCATCAGTTCCTGCCCATTGCCCCTTGTGCTATTGCTTAACACCACTGAGCAGCACCTGGATCCACCCTCTTGACATGCCCCCTTCAGATACTTATATACATTGATAAGGTCCCCTCAGTTGTCTCTTCTCAAGGCTGAAAAGGCCCAAGTCTCTCAGTTTTCCTCACAAGAGAGGTGCTCCTGTCCCCTCTCCTTCTTTGCAGCCTCTGCTGGACCTCTTCCAGGAGCTCCATGTCCCTCTTATACTGAGGGGCCTGGAACTGGACACAGCACTCCAGATGCCCCCCACCAGCCCTGAGTAAAGGAGCAAAGCTTGCAGACATTTATTGGTTTGCACCCTAGGTGCAGCTGGTTTGACTTTCTTTTCTCCTTGACCTTGCAAGAGATCTAAGTTTTTGCTATCTACTTTCTCTGTAGCATTTGTGGCTTTACACACTTCTATTGTATCTGCTCATCTTTGCCGCCCCAATAAACTTGAGTAATTTCAAAGTACCTTTTCCACTGACTGCTTCCATGTATGAAAATTCCAAATATCCTTGTCTTTCACTGCCCTCCATGCACTTTTCTCCAATATTCTTTTGCCTTTCCCTTTTGCATTCTGATGCATCCTGCTGAAGACAGGGTACCCAAAACAGCATCAGGGATTCACAATGTAGGGACACTGTGCGTTTACACAGTGGGACAATGAGCACTGTGGTGATATTCTCCTGACCCCAAGTTCACCATTGCTCTTTAGACTACTGTGAAACCCAGAGCTCATACTTTCAGAGGACAAACCACAGCAAGTCCCAGTTCTATTTTCTGAGCAGTTTTTGAGCCTGCTTAAGGAGCACAACTCCAGGAACAACTCCTTGAGACAGCTCCTTGTGGGTATTTTCTTTTCACTGCACAAATGAAAAATGGTTTTTATAAATTTTTCATAAGAATGAAACTATGGCCATTTTGAGTCAGACCAGAAATGTGTCTAGGCCACAGCCCTGTCTCTCTGATAGTGGCTTGTGGAGACTTAGGGAAAGATACAGGTGAATACTGTGATATTTTCTGTATGTATTTTCCATATCTGTGGCTTGGGATCTTCATGGCCAGGAGGCTGGATTTGTTTTTGTTCTCAGAGTCCTCAGGGGACCTTTCCTCTATTCACTTTCAAATGGATTTTTTTAATACGTTTTATTCCAGCCATTTTTTAATCTGCAGGAGGAACTCATCCTTATCCTTGAAGACTCTTGGCGTAAGGAAAATCAGGTTTCTGACCTTTTTTCAAAACTCCAGACTTGTTCACCTGACTGCCATAATAGCCATTAGCTATTATAAAAATTATCTTTGCATATACTTTAAAAAGTATCTTTTTCTAATTGAATCTCCTTTTGCTTTTGTCTGCCCGCATGTAGAAACCCAAAGGGGGTTGCAGCTCATGAAAACTCTCCAACCCAGCTTGAAACTAGCAGCCTCAGAGTGCTTGGAAATGATGGGAAGGTTCACAGATCTCCATGGGTTACTCAGCCTTCTGCTGCCATCATTGCACTGCTATCAGTACCCAGCAAGCCAGATGAAAGCTACTCCTGCTGTCTGCTCAAGTCACAGTCACACCTCCAGGCTGCAGTATAGACACACCCTCTGTCTGAGAGTCTTACTCTACATGAGTTCTTCCAGTTTTAATAAATTTGCAGTGAAATATTAAACGTTGGCATATACATTTTTTTTGGCAAAAAGAAGCAAAGGTTGGAATCTGAATTTAAAACTGTAATGCAACAAGTGGACATGAAGATTTATGGACTTAACAAACACATACAACCTTTGAGACATGCCTAGCAGACATCATGCTTTTAAAATGTCACAGTTCATGTAGTTGTCACTTCAAACACTAAGGGAGCTGGCACTCCCCAGGTGCCAGCAAGCTCTGACTGGACAGTAATAAGACTCAGACGTCTAAAATTAAAAACTGTCCAAGAAAATGTATAACTTCTTAAAGACCTCATTCTGCATGTTTTATACCACACTCCACTTTGCAAAGAAATGGTTGTCTGATCAGCTAAATAAAAATGAGATGTTTCCACTATACCTTCAGCAGAGGAAACAGAGCTGTTTGTAATGGAACAGCTTCCACGGGCAGTGTTATGAGCCCTGCTGATTGAAAAATGTCTTCTCCTATGAGGTTTGCTTGCCTTTCTCTGGCAGATGTCTAATCAATGATTCTGCAATGTGTTTTACTCTGTGACCCATCTGAACATCGCTGATGAATAGGATGTATTTAACTTCTCCAGCTATCCAAACCCTCATTTCAGTTCACAAGTCAGATAGTTTTTCTTTCTGTTACAGCACTTTGGTAATGTCAGCTTGGAGATCTCATTGCAGCCTGTTTCAGCAAGCCAGGTACCCTGACCTAATTGAGACCTCTGGTACAAACAGGCAAAGCTTTGGAAACTTGCTGCCTTTCTCCTCCTCACATCAGCACACAGACACCCCTGCAGAAGCAAATTTCTCCAGCTGAAAAGCACCATTGATAAATGAGCCTTTTCTTCTGGTTCTTCAGAAAGTTAAAATAAATATTAAAACCCATAATACAAGAACACTTTTTATGAATTCCAAGCAGACTTCACTCTTCAAAGAAACATGTTTGTATTTGAGTTTGAGAACTTAAACATACAAATTTTCTGGTGAGCTGAGGCAGGAGAATTCTGGAGTGAATTTATTCTATGCTAACAGGATATTCTGCTGATGCACTGCAATAAATAATCATAGATCAGATGTTTTAAATGTTATTTTCCATATACCTGGGTGTAGTTTTACAGCCAGCTGTTGCCTCCTCATCATCCTACAGACATACTGGTTGTATTGGATTTTCCTCTCCTTTTGCTTTGTGTTTCCTTAGGTCAGGGAGATCAGTTCCCTCATCCAATGGCCTCAGCTCCTTGAGTCCTGCTGTGAGCACAGTGAAGGACAGGTACATGTGGCTGAGCACAGAAAAAAGAACAGTTCATGCCCTTTCAGATACAGGCTCAAAATCACATTTTTCAGACTTCTGATGCAGATGTTGGACGCTAATTAGTGCACTGACTACCTTGTTCCACTGAATTCCTTGTTTCCCTCGATGCTTCCAGTCACACTTCCAAGCCAAAGGTTTCTATTGGATGTGGTGGGAATTTGCACTTTGACTTAATTAAAGCACATAACAGAAGTACAGCTAAGTCTCATCTATAAATGTGGAACCATGCTAGAAACACATTAGGATGAACAGTTTCATTGTAGTTTCCTCTCTTTTCTATGAAGAGTTCCTTTGGTGAGGCAAATGGAAATAAAATGAGTAGGAAAAGAAATATTCTTCCCTATGGAGATGAAGAAGAAAAATAAGAAAGCCCATTAAAATCCTAGTACTATATAAAAAAGACAAGAAACAATTCTTGCACTGCTGCCATGGGACACAGCAGAAATGAGTGTTGTCTGTCAATATTGGTCAAATTCCTTTTCTTGTCTCTCCTACAGGAACTGAAGATGGTGAGGCCAATGCACTTCTCAAGTTTACTCATCTCCATTCTTTCCTCTGCCAAAGTGCCTGGCTCTTTGAAAGAGACTTTTAGTTCACAAAGAGTTCACGGATTACTAACTTGTACATAGAAGGACTGAAATAAGAGATTTTAATTAAATTCCAGACTTGTTATTGAGTTAGAGTATTGTCACAACAGAA
This sequence comes from Pycnonotus jocosus, assembly GCA_013400435.1. NCBI lineage: Eukaryota > Metazoa > Chordata > Aves > Passeriformes > Pycnonotidae > Pycnonotus > Pycnonotus jocosus. Next base: position 129,048 of record VWYP01018219.1, on the reverse strand, counting down.
AAGTATTGTTTTGGAGATTTTGGGGGTTTTTTAGCATGCAGCACAAATCTAAGCAGGGCAAAAAGAATCTTCAAGAAAATGAGAAGAGGAGGAATCTGCAGTCTTTGGGTTATCAGATCCTTTTTGCTCGAAGTTTATAGCAGGAACGTGGTAAGATAGAATGCAATACATTGTATCTTTTTGTATTCAAATACCATATACTATACAAATACTGGCCCAAAGGAAGTTTGGTGGATAACTCTCTTCTTGTTTGGGTGGGCAAGACTCCTTGCTTGCAGCTGCAGCTGTGATGTTACTGCCCAAAGTGTGATAGGAACTTTATCAGGCAGGGACACAATGTACAGAACCACAGCTGAGCTCACAGATTTGCCTTCCCTGGAGGAGTTACCAGGAGAGTCCATCATGGGCCTTTCAACAGCTCTCCAGTATTCAGAGCCACTTCTCTCAGACCGAGTCCCACTGTTGGATCCTTGAGAACACAGGTGCCAAAAACATGAATTCTCCATGTATGACTACACATGCTGCATGTCCTTCCCCTTCCAGTCCATGTGTGTCTCAGGTCTGCTTCCAGCCTGGCTGATTAGGTGTGTGGCTAGAGCTGACCAGCTAGGTGGGAAGATTTCCTTAATTACTCCACTGGGAAGACTAAACTATTTCCCTAGTTGTGTCCAATGAGCTGGCTGTGTATTTGACACCCTCTCTTTACAAGGAGATGACAGGGCAAAAGGTTTGGTATAGGGTGTATTGGATGGATGGATTATGCAGGAATTTGGAGATAGAATAAGCAAGATATTTAAGAGACGTACAAATGTGTAGGTTGAAACACTTCATTTAAAGTCCTGTGAAAGATTTGAGCAACTTTGTTCCTGTACTGTCCTAGATACCAATGCAAGAGTGTAATGAAATAGTGTTTCATTGAGAGTGCTTTGGGTTCCCACGGACCAAAGGGATTTTGAAGCTGACCTGAGGTGAGAAGAAAGACTTTGGAAAGGCAGGAGGTCTCTTGCATCCCAATGGGCCTTGTGGTGTCATGAGAAGTTTTCTGGAGGATCTGAAGTCTCTTCTGACAGCCCATGGGGGCCTATGTTGGCTGAGATGTTGGAGAGGTCATGGACAATGCTTGCACTGGCATGTCCCAACACTGAGCTCTGTGCTCACATCAACCCCCACAAAGAGACGACAAAACAAGCTGCTCCTCACCAAAGCTCTGCTCTTTGGCTAAAGGAATTAACAAGAAAGACACAGAGAAGGAAGGCCCAGTGGCCAGTGTGGTGTGGGCAGGCTGCATGGGGACCCAGCTCACCCCTGGGGTGCCACAGATGTGCCTGGACTGATCCAGCAGGGGACATGGCCCCTGTTACCCTCTGTTCAGCACTGTACATTTGTCACCACGAGGCATTGCATATTCAATATCTCACAAGACTTGTGTGACTTCCAAGGCCCATATGTCATGAATGAGATTAAATACTTTGCAAAGTGTAGAAAAACACTTTAATCCCAGGGACAGCAGTTCCAGATTTTCACATTGCTGCTATCACATGTTTCTCTTGAACCCAGAAAAAGACTGTGATTTCTCTGGTTTGTCCATGAAGCTGTTCATGACCCCTTCAGTGACCCACAGAATGTCTAGCAGTTCTTGGTCCTGCTTCACCAGGTGGAGAGGCTGTAGGTCTTGCTGGACATGCCTCTTGAAATTAATGCAGAAAGTCATCTTCACAGTTTTGAGTTGTGAATCTCTACCATAATAAAAAATATATAGGTTTATGGACAGGATGTGCTAGTATGGTGTATTGGTAATAGCTTTCTCCTTGTAGAAATATATGTTCAAAAAATATAAAAATGCTGGGCTGTCATAAAAGTGATTGAAGCAGCAGCTAACTATTATTTTTCAGGGGGAAAAAGTGCTCATTTGTCACTGACCATCTTCTCTTGATGTAGTTATCCCCAATTAGGCTAAAAGTGCCAGAATTACAATATAGTGTCTGCCAATTCAGCTTTACAATGGCCAGATAATTACAGAGCAAGAAAATAGTATGTCTGGAAGAGTGTTAACTGAAGAGCAAGCGGCCATGTAAATAAACTTGACAATGATATTGAAAGGCAAGAAAAAGACACTACTGGATAATAGCATTATTGTGTGCAGAAGTTATTTACATGCAACCAGAGCTTGTCACAAGTAATGAGAATTAGAGGAAAGCCCCTGCCCTTGGATGCCAGGCACACCATGGAACATCTTTGCCTTGAGAATGCCAACACAGAAGCTTATTTTTTTTTCTGGGCTGCACAATGCAGAAAATTGGAAACTGCATCTTCTGACTGGGCCTAAAACATGGTCACAGTGTCAGCTTCCAAATACCATCTCTCCAGACAATTTCCTCTTCAGAGGTCAGCTATCTCCAGAGTAAAGTGGGAAGGGGAACACGGGGCATGAGGAAGTGTTGGGATTTTTGTAGAACCCACGTGTTTTGGGTGGTGATGGAGCTCCAAAGAGCTAACCACAAGGGTTAGCTACACCAGGTACCACTCTGGCCTCACTTTCATCATGAAATAGTGCTTACAGGAGGGTTAGACAAAACTTCCATCAATTTCCACGGTTTTCACCAGGCACATTTATGGCTTCAAAAGGTCTTCAGCCTCTTTTATGTGTAAAAAATACTCAATTGCAGCAGAAAATCCTGCATCTTTCACTAACTTAAACTAACAGCTTCTGCAAGCCACTTGTAGAGCTTGCCTATATCTGAGCCTGCTCTGTCCATTTTCTGAAGTGGTTTAACATCTCACTACACAAACACAAACTTTCTCTCCTATGGCCTGTATTGACCAGAAGTTTTGGTTACTGCAGCTTTATTAATTGTTTGAGATGTAGATTAGCACAGAGAGCACAGGGTGCTAACACAACCCCACTACACTCAGTCTGCTCTGAGCATGGGCAGAGCCAGGAAATGTTTGCCTGGAAAACACAGTGTAAATGTTCTTTTCCCTAAATTAAAAGGAAGGCTTGTACAGCATCCAGCAGAAGATCCTGCTCTGAGACAAGGTCTTTTATCTGCACTGAAAAATAAGCAAGAATCTTATCTACAGCTAATAACTATCTTCAGGATTTGGCCCACAGAAATGATAAATGGGATAAATCTGTCAGATTATGAAGTGTACATAAGATTTCTTTTTTTTTTTTTTTTCCTAACTGTGGCTGTACATTAACGGAGACACAATGTCAAAAACTACCCAATATCATGATATCCAGTATATTGCACATTGTCCCACTGTGTTGGTAGGGGGAAAAAAAACCCNAAAAAAAAAAAAAAGCCTAACCAATCAATATTCCATAACCTCTGAATGAAGAAATGTAAATTTCTAGATGTCATGGTGACACAGAAAATTTGGAGCTGGAAGCAAGCTCATTATTTGGGGTTGAAGAGCAGGAGAGCAGGCAGCAGTTGCCCTGCATTTTTAAGCAAATAAAACACACAGATTATTTTTAAGTCACTGTCCCAGTTTTGTGAGGATTCATTGCTGTTCCTGCACAGGAAGGATACATCCCACTGCCTATTCCCCCCTCTCTGGGATCACATTGTCTCCCTGTAATTTTCTATCAAACTCTGATATAAGGCAAGTAATTTTGCTCCCCCTTTCACTTTTTTTTTTTTTTTTTTTTTTTTTTTTTTTTTTTTTTTTTTTAAATAAATGCTGTGTAGCATCTGGGAATAAGAGGGAAGAAGAGGTTGTTTCAGGAACCAGCAGATTCCCCACGGTTTGCCAGTGGCCAGCACAATGTGTGCTGGTTGGAATCTCACTTACAGATGCTTCAGTACCATCCAATGTAGCACCTTGCTATGTTTAACATCCTTTTTCCATCAAAGCAGTGACTGCTCAGCTGTACCCAAGGCTGCTGTTTGTGCTGCTGGTGGAACTCTGCCTGTAAGTGTGTGCAGGGGTGTGCTGGTGAAAGGACTGCCTGGATCTCCTAGTTCACCCCAGGGAGCCCTGCAGCATCCTTCCTGCTGTCCTGGATATCTGCCCACTCCTCCCCACAGCTCTTCACAATCTCCTCTCTGTTCCTGCCCTCAGCTGTAGTGCCCCTATGGCCTCTTTGAGCTAGAAAAGAGTTAATTGTTGCAGAAAATGGAAAGAGAGCAGATTTAAATCAGATATTAGGAAGAAATTCTTCTCCCTGAGGGTGGTCAGACACTGGCACAGATTGCCCAGAGAAGCTGTAGATGCCCTGTCCCTGAAGTGTCCCAGCCCGGACAGGGCTTGGAGCAACTTGTTCTGGTGGAGCCTGTCCCTGCCCATGGCAGGTAGGAACAAGATGATCTCAAAGATGCCTTCCAACCCAAACTAATACATGATTCCATGGCAAAAGCAAAGTGTGAATACGAGTTTCCACCTAAGGAATGCACAAATACAGCCTACCACAGTTGTGCTGCACTGGAATACCTTCCAGCCTTTCCCTCTAATCAGGTTTCAGATCTCTACCTAGGGATATGTAAATACTTCTGAATCTGACTTTGAGTGATGAAAGTGCCTCAAACCCATCTATTTTCTCTGAAACAGGCCATATTCTTCCTGATTCCCTCATGCTGAGGTAACACAGCTGAGTATCCTGGTCCCATGCTGTCCCATACTGGCTCTCCCAGTATTTTATAGACCCTTCCCAGCTGCTTTCTCTCCCTCTGCCCCGTGTTGTTCTGTGCATCAGCCCTGCAGTGAGGACAAGCAGCAGTGCAGGGGGCTGTGCCCTCCAGCCCCACACATGGCATCTTCTCCAGGTGGGCTCCTAAATCTCAAGCAAAACAGGACCCTTGTGCCATGGGGATCATCTCCTCTCCTACTTTGCTGTTGCCTCTGTATCCTTGCCTGCCATGGCTGGGCTGGAGCCCCCTCCCAGCCTCCTGAGCAGCCTTGCATTAGTGGGGCTGCTCTCTCAGTGTGCCTCGTGGTAGCAGACCCTGAACACTGTACAGCAGTGCACGTCGTTCCTGTCTGTTTTATGCAGCTGTGAGCTGTGTAAGATTAGAGGGGTGCCCGGAGCTCAAAAGCATCATTCAAGGTAACTGCAGGGCTGGGATGAGCCAAGGCCTCAGGGATTTCAAGGTTTCACATTGACACCTCCTGATGATACACCCAGCAACTAACTCCTTTTCAGGTCCTGTCCTTCAAGAGACTTGTACTGCTTTATACCCTTCAAAAGCAGACTATACTATGCATTAAAATGTCAAAAACATTTACCTGGATCTCAGCTGCTAAATTGCCTTGGCCTGGCATCTTACTCAGATGTCTGAGCTCTCCATTCCCATCTCAACCACCCTTGCATGACCTGGGGGAGTCAGGCATATGGGCACTGTAAAACAATCCCCTTAGGAGTCTCTCTTTTTTCCAGGCACTTAAATACTTACAAGGCTCTGGCCTTGTTGTACCTTGTTGCTCTGGTGCTTGTTGGCACCTTAACAAGTCTATATTTCTTCATATTTCATCTTTTTCCAGGGGTATCCAGAGTTTGGGAGTACTGTCTCTGCAAATTCTCTAACCAAACAAGCTGGCTACCAAACACACTAAATAAGTACGAGAAAATTAGCAGCCTATTAGTACAGCTCCTTTATGGCCTTTTAATGTGTCCTTTCATTTCCATCCATTTGGAGAGAACCTGACTGAATGGCAAAAATAAGCACCTGTGGAGTCACTGGGCCCAACACATTCCTGGTGTAAGGCCAATGAAGTTACACTTGGGACAAGTTTAGCTCAGTGGGTTTAGGTATGCCTCTGTTTTCCATGTCAAAGAACTCTCAGCTGATTGAAAACACATCTCAGTGCATTCATGCTGCCCATGAAATGAACCCATGTTTCATGTTCTTTAAACCTGAAGACAACATACTCTATGTTTTCTATTTCTTGTCAAATAGCCCCCAGAATGCTGTATCAACCTTCATGGTGAACTCACCCATGAAAGTGGAGGTAGCTGGCCTTTGAGGATTTCTGCCTCTTCAGACATGCCCAGTGAATAGAACAGGGCCAGGGCAGGGGGATAAATGAACCTTCCTTCCCAGAGGGGGATAGCACAGAGAGTTGTGGAAAAGGACTCAAGGCCTTCAAAGCACCTGAGCCTCCCTGTGGATGGGAGCAGAGGGGCCACAGAGAATGGGAAATGCACTGGAGTAGGGCTGGTGTTTGCCTTTATGCCAAACACATGACACAAAAGCAGATTGCAGTTACATTTCTGTCCCCTCCTTATCATTCCACCCCTCTGTTGTGAGCCCAGTGTGTTTAATACCAAGGATCTATCCCAAAATATTTAGCTCATTTTGTACATATTACCTTCAAGTAATCATACACCACTGAGTCATACATCATGGGATTAACAATCCTACACATGGTATAAACAGAACCTAAATAAAATCCCAGAAAAAGGATATTGCCTTTTAAATAAGTCCTGACAGCTGTGGAAAATATTATACCCCAATACAACCCTCCCATACGACACACATTAATATGAAGAGAACCCCAAACTGTTCCTCTGGATATTTTGTAAGGTTTTATTTTATTGTGGATTGGACATATTGAAGTAAGACTATAATCTTATTGTGCTCTGACCTGTGCTTTTACTGCACTGTATAAACAGCAGTTACCATGTTAGATGGAGAAATGTTTACAGAAAGAAGAAATAAAAACAAACGGATTTATTGTGTTGCAGAAATTTGAAACAGGGCTGAAAGGCTGCCCATGTGTTTTGTGCTTGTAAGACCTTTCCCTGATGGAAACAGACAGTTTAAACATGACAGAAGCACAGCGAGGTCCTGCGCTATCAAGAATAAAATGCAATATCCGCACAGCACCGGCTCCTTCCAGCCAGCCTCGCCTGCAATCAAAGCCCTTGATATGGCTCTTGCTGTTGTGTGTTCACATACAGCAGGTTTGGGATCTCATTTTTTTAATAGGTTTTGAAATTGTTTTTAAGTGCTAGTGAAAAGTGCCAGATTGACAGCTCTGGAGTCTGGAGCCTCTTTTTAACCACAGAAAGAGAGCAGCACGGGAAATGGCAAATCAAACTTCCTTCCCCAGCCCGAACCACAGCTCCATCCGTGCCAGAGAGGAGGGAAGCACAGTGGGCCATCCTTCTCCACAGGCTTCTGCAATTGCCCAGAGAAGCTGTAGCAAGCAGCCACCAGCCTTCATGGGCTGCAGGCTGAGAAATCACCCGAGGCACCCATAAAACCAGTCCACATACACAAACCCCTGGGGAATGCAAGTCTGCATTTTGGGAAAGCCATTCTCTCCTCCTTTCTTTCAAAAGCTGACATTTTCTCAAGACAAAGATCATTAGAAGCTGACTTTTTCTCAAGACAAAGATCATTAGAAAAAAGTAGACTTTTTCACATCACGATTTGGCTTTTTTTATTATTATTTTTTACTTTTTTACTGACAAGCCTATCAAGATCAATGCCAGCATGATCATTTAGATTTTTCATTTTTCCAAATTCTGTGTTTCTGGCAGAAAAGAATCCTAATAAACATGTCAGTGATATCCTTGATAACCATATTGATTAAAAACACCATATGCAAAATCTTCAGCTATAAAACACAGAAGTACTTGATAAACACTGGCCTGTTTTCAGCCCAACAAAATGGAAACAATTTTGAAATTTTTTAGGATTTTTCTGTTTCACATTTCAACCAGTCTTGTGATCTTCCAAGTCAAGTCTCCACAGACTACTCAAAAAGGAAAAAAAATGTTTCCTAAAATGAAATCCTGGCCCCATTGAAGTAATCTGCAAAGCTCTAGTTGAGTTCAACCCAGCTAGAATTTCACCCCTTATTTGTACACTGAGCAAATCTGATCTGGACTTGGTAACACATAATAAACATGGGACCCTAGGATGCCATTTTTAGTCACTTTTCAGGGGAGAGCTGTGCTTTAATTTATTTTGTCAAGTGTTTCCACTTAGGTTTTTCCTATTAATGCTTCTGTTACCCACTGCACAGTAAGGTTATACCTCATATAAGTTCTTCTCCCTTAATAGTTGTGGTACTTTTGCAAATGTTTCTCTCTTTAATATGTGATTTCAGAATAATGAATGCTTGTCAAACTGATTTCTTGCTGTCTTAAAAGAGTTGGATATGTTAAGCAATTTGCACTAGCAAACAGGCAGCATAGGACTTAAAATGGCAGTCACCCCACAGAACAGGATGAATTATCCAGGGCTGTTTCCCAATAATCAGATGTCAGCTATTTGACCATTAGGATGCTTCAGAATTCGTGACACTCCAGCTGAATTCTGTCTCTTTAAGACCCCCATTGCAAAATGTCTCTGTATACATGAAAAAATGAATTTCTGAAAATAACTGTACATCAGAAAAAGCCTTGAAAAATTCCATAAGCCACCAAGGATGATAAGAAAGGTGAAACACATCTTTTCACTTCCACAGGAGAGGAAATCATAGTCCCAGTGCTTTTCTTGGTAACTTCAAAAATAGTTCATAAGATTAAATAAACCAGGAATGTAAAGGGATTATCAAGAAAAAGAAATAATAAAATTTCCTGACTTTTTTTTATTTTCCTCGGTGAACAGCACAAATCTTCCCTTACAAAGAGCTTCTCGAGAAGGTAGACTAGTTGTTCTGAAAAAAGCTCATTGACAAATACCACTTTTTGGGTGGAATATTTTACCAAGCAATAAATAAACAGTTATATCAAAAAGAGCTTTTCCAAAGCTAAAACCATTCCGGTTTTTATGTCTAACCCCTTGTTTAATCCAGGGCTGGGGCAAGTACTGCCTGACCCTGCCATGCTCCAGCTCCATTCACCCTCCCAGTAGTGCAAGGCTCCAGTCTCTCACTTTTCAGTCTGTGAGTTGTCAGCCCCTCAGGCTGTGGTAGTTTTATTTATGGAAATGGTGTCACTATATCACATTAAATGTTGAGAGGAGAAGATGTCAAGAAATTATCATATTGGTATAGAATCTCAGGTTTTGGAGCAAATAAAAGATTTTTCTGGTATACATGTATTGAAAATGGCTGATTGAAATTGCCTGCCTTAGGGAGATGTTTAACTCACTGAATGCAGGTGATGGTAGGAAAATAAACATTAATTGCACAGCCTTGTGAATTAAATGTATTTTAGACTCATGGCAAACAAGGCTGGGAAAAATTCAAAAAGTTGGTTATTACAATTTTCTCTGCTGAGGTGGGATCAACTCCATGTGTTGTGTGGAGTCTAATCTGCATCTTCCTGTGTAGGGGAAGGGTCTGGAGTGATCAGAAGCGTGTGACCTATGCACATCTTTCCTTGCTTTCAGACAGCAGAGCCCATGCCTTGCTGTGATTCAGGCAGGAATCAGGCGATTCACCTTGATGCTGCAAAAGCTTCCTCAGCCCAGCACTGAGAGCATTTTGCAACACATTTCTTGCAGCTCTGTTGCAGGACTATGACTGAGAAATGTTCAGAAATGTATGAGCTGCTAAGGTCTTCAAAACCCACTTTATAGTAAAAATTGAAAGCAATGCAACCAATTTATTTTGTCAGACAGAAACTGGGCACGGTTGCAGATGAAAGAGGAACAGCACCAAGAGCTCACTGCTGCCCAGAAGGACAGCCTGGGTGCCTGCTCTCTCCTCTGGGGGCCACCAGCACACCCAGAATCCATCATGGGGAGAAAATGCTGGATATCAGATGGGTCTTGATTTTATCAGTGCAAAGGGAATACAAATCAGTGTCTGTAAAGGGAAACTTTAGAAGGCAGTGAGGTTTTCTTCACAAAAAGAGGCCATCTACCTTTGACTGCTGGAACAACTTCTCCAAAGCTGTAGTGGATTACCCAAACTGGAGATCTCTGTTAACATTTTCCAGCTCAGCCAAAGGGGTTTTGTTTGATTCAGGAATTGCTTTCTTGGTCTTTGTTGTTTTATGGCCTTTATTATATCAAAAGTCAGACTAGATAATCATAACAGCCCCTTTCAGCCACCAGAACTTTGGATCTATTATACAGTTTTAGGAAATCCCAGCCCTGGCTCCCATGAGTTACATGTGGTCCTGGTGAAAGTCAGTGGAGAATATTGCTTGTTGAAGTCTGTGCACTCCCTGTACAAATAGGTACTGTGCACAAACAGGAAGATAAGTGAGCAATTGTGTGAGTATGTGAATGAAACAAGATGATGCACTACAGAGAGAACGATAAAATGAATCTCTGTGTAAAACCAGCCATCTAATGGAAAAAGCAAGAACAGATGGTGCAGTAACTCCTAAACAAGCTGTTGCTTTAGACTCTGGCCATCCACAAACAAGTTGCGAGAATTTCTGATCCATGGTCCAGTGATTAAAGAGATGAAATTCAAAGGAAAAAGTGGGGGAACAAAAGAAGGGGGAAAAGAATGCATAAAACCCCAGCTCAGTTTAAGTTTCATAGTGAAATATCAAAGCAGTATTGAAACATAGGAATACTGAATGCCAATACTTTATTTTTATGTTTTGCATTTACTGAATCAGTTTCAATCGTATGAAGCTCTCTGCCCTTAAGCCCTATGATATAAATTTTATTGGATTTAAAGGAAACAGATTGGGAATCTGGGACAGAAATATATATATATTTTTCCAGTGCAGATTTTATGGTTTTGCCAGAGGAAGCTTCAAAACCATTTGATGTGCTGCTTATTTAGTTCTACTAACATATTCAGGAATTGGGGATGGGAAGAAAAAGAGAGGTAGGGGAAGGAAGAGAGATCTGTGCAAAGAACAAGTAATGCTCTTCCCCTGGAACCAATAAAGTGATCAGAGGCTTCAAGTGTGCCTGGAGACATGTGAGTGAGAGGCTGAGGGAGGTGGAGGTGGTGGAGAGAGGGAGTTCTAGCTGCCTGCAAGGCCAAGTAATGTTTCCTTCTACTTTTTTCCGCGTCAGTCTGAGTATTAATGCTCTAACCTCATCATTGGACATTCAGCTGGGGTGAAGATGGCCATTAACACCCAGCTGCCAAAAGCCTGCTGCTGGAAGGGCAGGCAAATGCCCCTTTGTGGGTGCTGCCCTGGAGGTTTTATCCTCCATGCTCAGGTGTTAGTGTCTAGCACCTTCCCTGCAACCAGCACCTTCCAAACCCCTGGGGACACACTGGCAGGCAGCTAGGGGTATGTTCGCCTAGGTTGGAGTTGTTTATTCCTGCCTCACAGCTGGTTATCAAGAGGGAGGAGAAGCAGTACAACACTGCATCTCTGGCTCAATCCTTGCTCTCCACTGGATGTTGCAGGAGACCCTTGCACTTTACTCAGGCACAGGTTTTGTACGGAAATTGGCCTTCAAGCCTCTCTGGAGCAGCAAGTCCAGGAGAAGTTCTGGGTACTAAAAGGGGTCTGGTCCCTCTCTTTGCCTCCTAAATATTTCCTGGGTCTCTGAAGTAGAGGAGCCTGAGGCACCTCTCCAGTTTTCAGGAAAAATGTGAGCATTAAATTGAAGTCTGCTACCATTTGTAACACTGACAGTGATCTGGTCCTCTGTTAACAGTCTTTGTCACCACGGTGGGGAGTGTGTGTGTGTGTTCACATTTTCCAAAACTTATCTGTCTGTCACCTCCACTTCTACCTCCCACCAAGGCCTTCCAGCTGGGATCATGGCTGCACCACTGGAAGACTTAGGCTGCAGCTTCCTCAACTTAAAAAACAGTAAAATCCTGTTCCATACAGGAGTCTGCTTTACTTAGCGGATGAGCAGGTCGTTGGTCATAATTCCTCATTCTGCCTACTTCAGCTTTGTGTTCCTTGAGCTGGCTGCCAGCAGAGCCAGCTGATGGTGCTGACCCAGATGCCTGAGCCCCCCCACAGCAGCAGTCATCATTTGGGATGTTAAGAAAGACAGAGACCTAGTCCCTACTTTACTCTTTCAACTCTTGCATGTGAAAAGGTAGAGGAGAGCAAACTTCTTCCTGGAGGATGCAAGTAAGTATGGAAGGATCTGTAAAAGGTAGGGGAAGAGCTATTATTTCCCAATGGTTTGGACTATATTGGTGTTTCCTGGCCATGGGAAAACTGAGGAAGTCACAAGCTCCTGGATTTCCACAGGTGGGGTAGGGATGGGCAAAGTCTGTAGTCATGGTTGTGTCAGCTGTTGACCTTGGGCACAGAGAAATTCAGATGTCTCCATCATCAGTTAGACCACAAATAGGCCACCCCACCTTAGGGTAGGAGAAAGGGAATTGCTCCTGAGGGAGAGGAAGCTACAAGAGGTGGATGAAACTGAATGCAAAATGGATGTCAAACTGCCTTTCTTGAAATATGTAGGGCTGGATATTTAGTTCTCATGGACAGTGACAGGTCTTCTTCAACCAGAAGTATTTCAGTGTTTCCAGAGTATCCCTAGAGCTGATCCAATCACAGGAAGGAAATGGGAAGGTAGAATAGCATTGGAAAATTAAGACTATGGAATTGTGTTTGTGGAGTTACTCAAAAATATTCCAAAAGCTGAGCCCAAAGAGGTAGGACCAGGCAGTTAAATTCTCTGACATCAGTGGGCAGTCACACAGCCCTGAAATGTAAGGTTAGTATCTGAAGTGCCTTAAATTCACCAAAATGACTATTTCTATAAACATATATACTGCAGAGTAATCTGATTTATTTGGGCATTGGTCATGGCAAGTGTTTACTAATGTCTGTTTATGCTGCCATCACTAGGTACTGTTTGAAGTCACTCTGCCCTCAGAGTTTACACTCACCCTTACACCAATGTGTCATCATTTACTTCGCACTAAATTTTATGTATGTAATGTCTTTAATAAGAGAGAGTCCCAGCAAAGAATTTTTAGAAAATATTTTTCTTAAAACAAGTCCTGAGTTCACTTCAGCTGTGTTTGTTTTCTCTGACTATTGTAGAGAGGAACTTTGCTAGCAGTGATGTTTTTAGGAAAAAGAGATGGAGAGCAGACACTAGAAAATATCAACAAAAAGCAAAATATAACTATGTAGAAGGGTTCACTAACACCTATCTTGTGGTAATCCAAATAGAGGCAGTAAAAGTAGTGTGTTTGAGAAATTTAGTGTTGGATACTTTTAATAACTTACTAGAAATATTTTTGAGCCATTTTTCTTTTTTGAGAAAAAAAATAGGTTTTTAAAAATTCTTTGTCCTTCTTCTGAAGACTCCTGTATTACCCAAGAAATTATTATCTGGGCTTTCTTTCCTCTGTCAGCAATGAAACTGCATGAAGTGTTTAAAAATCTGAAGGAATCATCATGAGATTCTGTTTAAAACCTGAAAATCCAGTGACCAAGAGTTCCAACAATTCATCTGAATTAACATATTAAGTTAAAAAAATTCAATTTGTTAGTTATCTAATTTGAGAATTAAATGTATTTTGTGGAATAATCTGGAGCAAAAATAAAAGGGTAACTTCTGCTGTTATTAGTGGAATTTCTCAAAATCACACTGAACATACCCCACAGATATCATGATAATGTGAAGCCAGAATAATATATTAATGTTTTCCAGTGGTAAAATGTTTTACTTCTTTAATTTAATTCACTGGGCTATAATATCTAGGCTCTGAAAATAAGGTTATTCCTATCCAGGGTGGAAAATGTCATCCTGTGGTAGAAGAGGGCTAACCATAATGCTAGTAATACTGGACAGAAAAAAACAATCATCCATGCAGCAGCTGAAAGAAAACAACTGCAGCATTAAAAAACCCCTTTACTATTGAATTACAATGTGTACTAAAATTTACACTCTGCAACAGACTTTCTTGTGCATAATCCCGATTAATAAAAAGGTTGAAGGTTTTGGATGTTTTCTAACTGATGCCTCTGACAAGTTAAGGCTAAATATACATTGCAGCAACCACTGTTGCATATACATTTCATGCCCAAATGGAGAAAATAACATGTTGACTGTAATTTTGTAAGACCAGAGGGATCAGTCTCAGATTCATATCTTAAGATAAAATGGTGCAATTACCATTGCAGTCCATCTTTCTGGAATATCTTCAATCAAAGAAAAGTCAACCATAATTGTGGATTTCAGTGGAATATAGATGTAGCAAAAATGTTTCAGACCGCCGTGATTACATCATCTGCATCTTGAAGATCCTGTGCCATTCACTCCCAAGCCCGGCACAGTGGACTGTAAAGACCAGTGATACTGCACAGATGAAGAGAAAACAAACAAAACCCAGGGAGGGCTTATAGGGATTAGTGTGCCAACACATGCAGATTTTCCGGCACTCTCAGGGAATGCCTGTGAGGCTCAGGAGTCTTGGCTGTGGTCCCACCCAGGAAGCTTTGCCCATGGTGGGTGGTGCAGGAACCTGGACTGACTGCCCATCAGTGGGTCCCTCTAATGAGACCATCAGGCCAGAGAAGACTGTCTCTTCCCATGGTCAGTGACTTCTTTTTGTCACTTCTTATCCTTGGGGGTAAAGCAAATGAAATCAGGCCTAGTAAATGAATCCCTGTGTTAGTAGGGCAGGGCGAAGGCACTCTTTCCCTTGTTCCTACTCCTGAAATGTGGATGAACCTCACTGGAGATGCTCTTTTCCTGGCATGTCCTGCCAGAAACTTCTGCCTGACAGCTGGACCCGGTGTCTTCAAGACTGTCAGGTTCATGATGGATGGGAAGGAAATGAAAGGCAAGGAGATTGTGGGGAGCAAAGGAGAGGACAAGAAGGATCCCCTAGCACATTGCTATCCCAAGTCTTTGGTTTCTTTTCCATCCTTCAAGGTGCTGTGTATACATTATGTATCCTGCTTCTCAGCCATAATAGACAAAGGTGATGTGTCACATATGGTGCCACAGACACCTTTTATTTAATTCGCCTTTGAAAAAAATGCAGTGCCACAGCCATCTCACAGACTTATGCAAGTTGTAATAATCACAATTTTAATTTTTCCCACAACTTTGAGGCTTAATAGCTTTAAAATCTTACAAGTTGTAAAAACAATTAAAGCAATAATTTTAAAAATAAGCAGAATGGGACCTTCAAAAGAATGTGAACCTTTAACACTTCATGGTTAAATAAGGGCCTTGTAACACAGTCACTTGAAGGCCAGCCCTGAGAAAACGCAGAAGCATCCTGTGAATTTGTTGATGCTAGTTCAGACAGACTGTTTATTTTCATGATTTCATGGAGGAATTTTAATTTAATGAGTGTTTTATACACTAATGTAAAGCATAGTTTCAACCCTATAATTATAGTGTCAAAATATTTCTGCTTAAACAGCAGCAGCTGACTACAGAAATGTGATTTACATCTGAATTGTATCAGGAGGACGCTGCTAAAAATAATCAGCATGTGCTTTTTAATTGAATAAAAAAATTAACAAAGAATATCAATGTATTTCTCAGCCTAAATCTTTCTGCCTTTCATATAAATGCTTTTCTTATTTGCTTATTGCCTTTTCATGGCTAGGATTTCCAGAAAAAATGTAGGCACAGAATGGCCGTGTGTCATTTTGCCCACCCATTCCTCCCTACTGCACACACAGCGATGGGAAATTGCATGAGCAAATTGTCAGTTCCTGTCATTGAGAGCCTACATTTTTTGAAAATCTCACCATTAATCTTTCAGCTCAGTTTTAAAATAACCAACTGCCATCATGAAACAGGTTTCTCATGCTGCTTAAGGCTGTCAGCAGGTTTTGACCAGTTCAAGCCACATTTTGCTCTTGGAATGGGGTTAGAAACCTCTTTGTAGCTGCTGCTGCTGGAGAATTCATCTTTTGAGGTAATGCTTAGGGCAGCTTCAGATGGGAGAAATCTTGGTTGTGTGTTCCCAATCTGTTTGCACCCCTGCTCCAGCAGAGATGGGAACACAGCCCCGAGCAGTGCCCTGGTCTTTGTCTAGCCCTTATCCATTGTAAAGCAGGATTATTCTCTGTTTGTCTCACAGTACCTTCTAGAGGCCTCGGGTGAAATGGCACGCCGCTGTGCTGGGTGTTCCCTTCACTTCCAGGGGACGGATAGTCTCCTCCCCAAAGCAACAACAACCTACAGGCCAAGGCACACGCGGGAAGGACCTTTGTCCTTATCGTGGAAAAAAGGACTGGTGTTGAGTCTACATCTACATCTACTGTGGGTGGAATGGCATGAGATCCTTCAGAACATATGCCTTGTTGCTGGCTCCCTGCTAGGGAATGCCAACAAGCCCCTTCCAAAATGCTCTGTGCTCACAGACCCATTGTAGGAAAGGGAGAAGCCGTAAGAGAGGGCACCACGGGCTGTGTCTGCAGGCAGGTCAGCAAACCTGGGAGCACATAGGAGACATGCCCTCCAGTCTAGAAAACTTCCAGAAGTATGTGACTTCCAAATTCAACCAGGAAATCTGTGATGAAGCAACACATATTTTCCCAAGATGTTTTGTTTCATCCATGGAGGAGAATTTGGAAGAGTAACTTACGATGTTAACTCACATACATATGCAGGCCTGTGGTTGTCTTGTCTTCAAGAGCTGTAATAGCCTGCTCCCCCTCCTCTGTGCTGCCTGAACCTTTGTGGGTTTAGGTTAAGCAAATCTATCTTGTTTCTTGTGCTCAAAAAGGGTTTGAGACTGTCAGCTAGGCTGCAGGAAGCCCTCACTCTCTTCTCTCAGCCTTCAGCTTTAGGCCATCTCCATTGCAGTGCTTTGTTTTCCAGCCAGGTCAGCCTCAGCAGGGCACTGCAGGGTTTAACCAGCAGCAGCACAGGGCAGGTCCTGAGAGCTACTGGCATCTCCATGGCACCGACAGAGTTTCAAACACTGTCAAAATCAGCTGTGTGCTCTTGGGTTGCTATTTTCTAGCCTAAGAAGGTATGATTATGGCCTTGTACAACCAATATGTGATCACAAATACATCTGCAAGTTAGAAGGAAGTTTCTATTATGTTTCTATTAAATTGTATAAACATTGCATACCTGCATTACATACTGCGTATGGGCATTGAGGTATATGCTTCCACACATACGCCTAGATGTATAAATATTGTGCTTCCCTTATTTGATGAAGCATGAATTTGGAGTCCTCCAAATTTCAAGGCTTGATTCTGATTCTCATCAATGTGCTAGCTTTAGTTCCTTTTCTTCCTGAAGCACCAGATGCTCTCCAATGCCAGCAACGTGATGTGAAATGTTTTTCACAGGGTAAGATCTTAATGTTCTGCTATGGCCCTTCCTGACACTAGGATCAACGTATGGATGAATCTGCTCTTTGTATAAATTTCAATGTCTCTGCGGGAACTGCAAATACTCTTTTTATTTTATACTAAGATTCCACTAAATTGTCCTTTGGATTTATTTCAAAGAAGGAAAAGGGGGGGAAAAGGCAGTAAAGATTGCTCTTCTTATGCTTTAGTTGTTTTTTTAACTCAATTATATTTTGACAATTCTGTATGAAACTTTGGAGTATGTCTTTGTTTAAGCAGTATATCCTCCATAGGAATAGTCAGTTAAATGTATATGGCTACTCTCAGGCATAACGAGCTTTGACAAGGGCATTTAGTGGTTGTAATTCAAATCTAATTCAGAACATCTTAGCGCTGGACCTGTCAAGCACTTGAAATGCACTGTAGCTGCAAAACCAAAGGATATGGTCCCAGTCGTGCTCTGTGTGGCATCAAGCTGATGTGTCAACAAGAGCAGTTACAATTACAGGTTCTTTCAAGCATATTAAACTAATTTACAGTACTCTTAAAATGTGGGAAAAGGCCTTGCTGGCATAAAGGTGTATGGGACTTTCAGACTGTAAAAGGCAAGGCAAGTGGCATGGCCGTTTCATTCAGGAGTTTAAATATTATGTAGTTTCAGTACCACCTTTGGGGGATTACATTTGTAACTAGATATTCTGTAGATAATAATAGATTTGCCTTGCAGCCATCAAATACCCTTGTCAAATCCCATTAGAATCACATTGCACATTTATTTGAAACCTCAGTCTAAAATTCATGCATCTGCTAAGTGAGGATGGGGCCCTATTTGCACTGGTACTGACTGGTCCTTTCTGTTTGTCTTCTTTGTTTACCTGATAAACGCCATTTTCCACTGGCTGCAAAATGCTTAGGCTTCTGCTTACAGGGATTAGAAAACCTAGTGCAAAGGGAAAGGTTTTCCCAGAAGCAGATTTGATCCAAGGATGTCCCACAAAAAACAAGACAGAATTACAGTAACCAACATGTAATTTTAACATCACGATATAAAAAGACTTGATTTTAAAGTGCACCAGTGATTTAAAGCAGCTGCACACATTTAGAGGGCATTGCTTTAATGTGCATACAAAGGCTAATGGAAGCTTTTACAAATGAAAAAAAATTCAGGTTTTATGATTTATCTACTTTTTATGCACAACATTATAGGCCTTCCCCCCAGGGACTCATAAATGTGATTTTTACTTCCCAAATTACAAAGCTAGTCAATTATTTGGGAATGAGTCATTCATTCAAAAGTGTCTGTAACGGGATGTGTTAACCATCAGGAAATTTTACACCAATTGGAATTATAAACACCAGGGTAAAAAAATCTCTTGGCCAACCAGCTATGTCTATTTGTGAAACCTTGAGCAAGGAGTGCAGTGTAGCTTATGCTGGAGAAGTTCTGAGAAGCTGGCTCTCTCTGGAAGGGAGAAAGGGCTGCTGAATTTTTTTCCCCCTTTTTCCTTTTGATTGTATAAAATGTGTTTATTTTATTTTGAAATAATGTAGTTAGCAAGTCTGCAGCAGCTTGCAGTCGAGGCTCCTAAAGCACCTTATAAAGCTCAGTTGATTAAGCCTCGCAGCCATGTACACGGTAAGGAACTGTTAGCTGCATTTTATGGAATGAGGAGCTGAGGCCAGAGGTGCTGCTGGTGGGAGACATGCAGGCATTTCCTTTGGTGACCAAAACCTCTCCTTCCTCACCACAACTCCATCAAGGCCAACAGGAACCAAAGGAGCTGGTTTTAATTTGCATCTGTCTCCCTCTGTACCTGGCTGTTTGCCCCCAAAGCCTTGTTCTGGCCCATCCAGGAGTCATCCCTGGGGTCAACAGCAAGGCCCAAGCATGGATGTGACTGATGACTCCTTCCTAAACTGATTATCATAGAATCATAGAATATGCCATGTTGGAGGGGACCCATCAGGGTCATCAAGTCCAACTCCTGGCCCTGCACAGGACACCCCAAGTGTCACACCATGTATCTGAGAGCATTGCCCAAACGCTTCTTGAACTCAGTGTTGCCAAAGGCTGTATTGTTGAAACATCAAATTCTTCTTTTGGCCACTGTAAACTCCTGCTGCCAAAATGAGGAAAGCACTGGGGATCTTCATTAGTCACTAGTTCTCCAAAAAGAGCAGCAGTCAGGGAGGAAAGAGGAGAAGCACCTATGAATAGATAGGTATGTCTCTGCTGATATTTCCTCTGCTCCTGCTGGAGGCAGAGGAAATCTATTCATTCCTTTCTCATAAGTGCTGCATCTCTTTTGTGGGGAAGACATTCAATCTTTGTTCTTGAAAAAAGAAATTCATACGTGCACTTGCAAGTAGGTGAATTAAAAGTGAAGGGTGGAAAATTAATGATAGTGTATTTATAGTGCTACTATTTTTGAAGTACTATTTGAACCTAAGTCATTATTTCTCTTTTTTTTATATAAAGGAATTTGAATGTTGTTAATAACTTCAGTGATGGAAATGTTTGCCCTGGTTCAGCACAGTTGCCCCACTTTTGTGGCAGTTTTCAAAATAACTTCCAAAAACAGGAAGTATTTTTGTACAAAGCAGATTCATAATTCTTACATGCAGTCAGATGATACAACAGCTGAAATTTCAATCTCAGCTCTTCAAACACACTTAAACCCAGTGGGGCCACTGTTTCTACATGCAAAATATCCAAATGCTAATGTAAGGACAGAAGCAGGGTCATGGAAATCTTGGTAAGGAGTCATCCCATAGCAACATCCTAATGAAGTCATACTATTTGGGCATAAGCCATAAAAAGGGTAATGCAGAGTTGAAGAAATGCCCCTCAGGGCCTTGGCTAAATAGTGTCAAGGATGGGGAGAGCTTAATGTAGAAGAGCCGCTGCCACAGATCTCATGTGCAGGCAATGCAGAACAGCAAGAGGTGAGCAGTGCAGGAAGGTGTGCAGCAAGGGCTGAGCTTCCTGCCACCTTGTAAGCTAGAGAGAAATAGATCTCATCTCTTACTCCCACTCCCACCACCTCCATTAGGTTCATTTTCTGAGGCTTTGCACAACGCTTTGTTTCCTTTCTTTGTACTTAAGTCTAGGCCATCGGAGTGCGGAACCAAGAACTTTGCATTTCCTCACAGCCACGTTTCTGCTGGCTGGTTTGCAATACTGTGAGCACATGGCTGGCACAGTGAGCTCTGTTCTCTTTTCTCTGGAAATGTAAGAAAAACAAAACATCACCTCATGAATCCTCAAAAAACTGAGCATTCAGAGTCTGTGTCCAGATTGGATTTACATGATGTAAATCCACCAAAATGACAGAGGAATGTATGCTATTCTAAGATAGCAATAAAACCAGAGTGTGCTTCTAAATAATCAAGTTCCTTCCATATCCTGTTTACAAGTAATGCTATCAGTCAAGCAAAGCCTGGATCCTACAAAGGCTTAAGAATGATGTTGCCATTAAGTGAGTGAGCAGATACGTTGCCATCAGAAAAGCTATACAAAACATAAAATTAAATATAAATTTAGGTGTTCACGTCACTAATTTATAATAAAGTCAGTTATGGGTTACCGAATCAGGCCCTGAATGGTTTGGCTGTGCATGATGAAAGCTCCCCATCTGTAAATTACTTTCTGTGAAACACTTCATATCAAATTCCAGACAAGTCAGAAGATTGAAAAAGAAGGTGGAAAATTTCAGAGAAAAATAGATTTCCCTAGGTTTTAGTTAATACTTCAAGAACTTATCTGCTACATAGAGATTTAATAGGCCAGTAGTTGCTGAATTCTTAAGTATTTTCCTGATATGTATTTTTCCAGAGAAATCTAAAAAAATGTTAAGTAGCTTGGGTTCAGGTATTATTTACAGTCCAAATCAAGAATTCTTTTTTTTTTTTCCCACCAAACTCACATGCCAGGAATCTGACACAGGATCTGAACCACAACGACTGAAAATTAAGAAAAGTAAAGGCTATTCTCTTTGTCATCACACTTCCACTTATAGTGATATGCTCTTTTGTTATTAAGCAGGCCCAATCAAAACAAAAGGGATACTGTTTCTTTTATGAGTAATGCACCAACCCAGCAGCAGAAAAAAGTTCACATAAAATGTATGGGTTCGGACAGCATAAGATTTATTACGATGGCTACAAAAATTATTCCTTCTTAACAGCACTTAAATTGTCTAATTATTCACAGCTGTTTTCAATTTGTTTCAGGTTCTTAATTAGGGGGTAGGGTCCTCTGCCCAACGCCTTATTCAGCACTGTCAAAAAAGGCTGAGAGTGGTTTCACGTTAAACCACCCGGCCCTGAGGCTGATTAGTGGGAACCACTGCAAGGTAATTTGTTATTCATATTTATCCATCTACCTCCTGCTGGGCTGAGATAAAAAGATACACAATTTCCTTCTTGTTTGTGTCATTATTTTAGTCCATCACTGTAATCAAGTCAAGTTGGGATGGAAAGGATAAAAAAAAGTAGTTTGCTGTTCTTTTAGAGGAGCATTCCCAGGCAAACAGGTATGTTTGGGAGCCAGCACCTGATAATCTTAATTGGCCTCTGGATTTGAGGTTGGGAGATCTTTGTTTGAATTTAGCATGACAGCAGGAGATTGTGTGCCTGAGGGGTTCTCGGGGAGCAAACAGATGTGCAACCTGCAGGTAGGAGTCACTCCTGGGGGTTTAGAGTTCCATCAAAGATGACTTTTCCGGGAGGATGTTACAGCAGGGTACAGCTGCTCCCTGCCGATTTTGCATAGGGAACTACATTTATTGCTGAGAAGAGCGTGCCAGTTCTATTCTTGTGCGTTGGACACTAAAAGCAGACGATTATGTCATGCTTAGAAAGATCAGAAAAAAAATGTTCTTGTCAGGTTGCCTCGGGTCTGTCCTAGACATTTTCCTTCCTTGGAATGCTTCAGCCGTTACAGTTTTGGGAAGTCAAAAGCCTGTGAGGCTCCGTGCTCTCCCTCTGCCTGTGAGGCTGCGTGTTTTGCACCAGCAGCAAATGTGTAGGTGCAAGTTCCTGCCTTTGCATGCAGGAGTCTGTGCTGGGGTTGGATGGATGGCTGGGCACATACAGTAAAGGGAGCTTGAGCCAGTTCCAAAGGAAGTCTTACTGGTTTAAATGGGAGTAATAAATCTTTCAGGTCACCAGCTGCACTTAGCTGGCCTCATTAAAATTCAGATCCTTAGTATCTGTGGGCAAGTGTATGAAAGGGGGTTATGGGGTGAATTGGTCAACAGATTTTAGGTTTGTTTGTGCTCCCTGTGGACTCCTCCACTGAAAAAGTCCTGAAGAGTTTAATAGGAAAAAAAGAACCTACACTATTTTTTTAAAGTATCCTATAGGATTTAATAGGGAATTATATCCTGGCTATGGACATTTTTTTATGGTTCAGATAACTGTAGGAAGGACTGATTTGTGCATTAATGCATTTTTCTAGTGTGTCTCAATTATAGGAACATCTGCACTAAGTGAACTTGAAACCTCTTTGATTCCCTGTGCAAATTCTCACTATTCAAAAGTCCTCATGTTTTCCTATTCATTGCCTTTAGGTTAATAGTTTCAGAGTGGGTTGCAGCAGTATGTAGCTCTGTAGCTTACAAAGGAAAGTGAGATTTTTAAGATGTAATTGCTTAAAACCTTCAAATCCTACATTCAAAAAACACAGCTAGCTCAGCACCGATTGATCTCCTGGATGTTATCAGCAGCATCTTGTTATCTCTGGTAGAGACAAAGACTTTCAGCCTAAACAACAGTGCTCCCTCCATACAGCCCTTTATTGGGCTGGGGATGTTATTTGAATCCATTCTAGCAGTCGTGGCTGTTTAATGGAAGGATGGATCTTAGTCTGTTTTCAGCCTGGTACAGAGTGATATTTTTTTTTTTTTTATTACTCTCTGCTGTTATTTACACCAGTACAAAATTAGTGTGAGCTTTTAAGGTAGGCTGTTTCACAAGGTGTGGGACAGTAGAGATTTTTTTTCAGTTAATTGGAAAATGAAATACTACTATCTTAAAACACATTGTTAAGTATGTTAAGTCCTTTTCCAGGTTCATATAACAACTTTATAGCAAGCTGTTCTCATTCTGGGTGTGTTGGGCAGCACAAGAGCACTTCTGCAGGTCTGTGCTGTGGTGAATGGTTTCGATTCAGGATCCACTGCTTGGTACCCCCAAAGCAAAGCTGGCACCAGCTCCAGGCTACCAGCAGCGTGCTCCCTTGGTGTGAGGACATGAGGCATGTTCTGGCTGCCTGTGAATGGAACTCAGGGGCAGTGTCTGCTTTCCAGGCACCTTTCCACACCCAAAATGCTTTCACTGGCATTTTCTTTGTGCAGTTGTGGATTCTCTTCCTTCCAGCTGGAGGTGAGCTACAAGTGAGGAGTTTTTGCCATCGTCTTACTTTGTAAAAAAAAGCAGTCCACTTCCTGGAGAGTTTTATGTCCAAACAAGAGAAGAAAATGCTGACAGACTATGGCAGAAACAAAGACACTGAAATCAATTACTCTTCTTACAACAATCAAGATAGTCACAGTGAGAAAAGACTGGGTGCTACGGCTTTCCCCTTAGGAAAATGTAAGGAAGACTTCCATTTTGATGGAGAATCCAGGGACAGACTCAGCAGGTTGTCCAGAACCATCCAGGAGTGTGTGGTATTCAGAACTGAATTTCATATCTCATGTAAACTTTTCTGTATTTCTTCAACTCTCTGTAATAGCTCTGCCTAAGCCTTCCCACCATTTGCATTATACATGTTGGCACATGTGAGCTTTCTTACAGAGGCACTCACATCTGCTGAGTCAATGTGTGTTAGACATCACAGTTTAGAGGATATCTGCTGATATAAACACTTCTTGTCTGTGTATATAAGGGCTAATTCCCACTGAAATCAGTTGAAAGTCCATTATTAATATCACTGACCTAAACTGAACTAAAGATTTGTTCAAATTTGCAAACCTGAGATTGTAGTGTGACCATTGCTGGTGTTTATCCTCTGTCCAAGCTTGGCATTTCTCTTGATTGGAGAAATGGCACTGGCAGCTTTGATATCTGAGAATGTTCAGTCTGGTTTTGCACTTTTGTGATGGCAACCTGAAATCTGTCCAATAAACTCAAAGTGTTCTGGAGAGAGTTCAGAAAAATTTGGACCAATATAATTTTGTGCTTGTATGAATTGTCCCAGTGTTTTGTTAAGTCTTAACTTAGTTTATATTTTAGTCATTCACTGGAACACCAATAAAAAAGAAATAACCTTAAAGAAAAAACAGCTGGTGACTCAAAATCAAATCCTGCTAATATTTCTCTCCCAATAAAATTGATATCACTGATATGAAGGCAAATTCTTCACATTATATATTATATTATATACTATAATATATAATAGAATATATACACACTCATAAACCCCTAATACTTTAAGAGCTAGGATTTAGAAAATACATAGGGAAGCAAAATTACATTCAGTGCACCCTACTACCAATATCTAGAAAAACTGGAAGGACTTCAAAAATGACCTGTAAAAGTGACTGGGAATCTAGAGGAATTGGATTGTGAGGGAAGTTTTAAAGCACCTAAAACCTGTATCTAGAAATTAATGAGATAGTGACTCAGAACTCTGACTTGCATCAGAACTGGCACCATTTTTGGCTGGCATATGAAGGTAAATTGAAGACAGAGCCATAGTTTTACATGGTTTATAGCCATGGTTTACATTGGGCTATAAAATGACATGGTTTTGATACAGCTTCACAGGCAGCTGAGTCATCTCTTCAGCAGCACTGGAAACTTTGAAATGTGGGACTGGAAGTGGCAGCAGGGAGCCAAAATGCCAGGGCACTGCCTGAGAAACCTTCTGCATCTTGAGAAGACCCTGAGCAACCCTCAAGCAAAGTGCTGGCACTGGTGTTAGGAAGCTCCTAACCACCACCTCCTCAGCAAGAGCTTTGCTTTTTGAAGGCACTAGTGCCTGCAAGGCTGGAAGGTATTGGGCTACTGTGACTTGAACTGCTGGTAAGGTCCAAGTCCCACTTTATAGGCACTTTTTCCTCAGATGTGGCAGTGGTGTTACCCCAGGGGCTGTAGCAGGAAGATCCATGTATCCTGCAAATGACTGACTGAGACTGGGAGGAGTGGATTCACCTGCTCATGGACACAGAGATGATTTCCAACAAAGGTGGGCATCTAGCCCAGATCCTGAAGTCCAGGTGTGTAACCAAAGCACAAAAGCTCCCTTTACTTGTAGCACAGCCAGCTTAGAGGAATTACTAGAGACATATATACACATGAAATCAGAAAAATAGGAATTTTGTACAGAGAATTTCTTAATTGTAAGATATTACATTTTGTGGGGACTGCTTGTTCTTTTCCTTGTTATCAAAATTTTAATTTTTAAACAGACATTTTTTGCAAGAGCACATTTATAAACTTTTCTCTGGCCGCTTGAGAAGGTTATTCTGGGACACAAAGGGTATGGTTCCTGTTAGGTGAGATTTTCAAATTTAGACATAGCAAAATTGTGTTATAGGAAATCACACTGCTCACTATGTTTATCTTTGTCCTCTCAGACAGGTTGGCTGATTTAACACATCTTTTTCACTCCAGATAAAACTTACTTCCTTTCAGGTATTATCTAGAAAATTAGGGTATAGTTTCATAATTAAACATTACCCTTTATTTGAATCAGTCACAAAATGAAGTCTGCTCTTGCAAGAACATTAAAAAATTACTTAGAAGTCAAGACATTGGTATTGCCATTTTAGATGTGGGAAGATCCATTTCATGACTGGAACTTTATTAGAAAGGAGCTCTGACTTGCATATTCAGGCATATGAGACCCAGCACATCAGATGCTGACTCAGATACTTCAGTATGAGGGACTGACTGATAAACTTCTCAAAAACTAAGGACTCTGTGTAAATTCTTACTGAATCAGATCCCCTCTGTTTCCTCCATATTTGGAACTTCCTTTTTTATTTTATTTAGGAAAAAGTGTATTTATCCCACTTAAAACCATTTCCTTTTTCCTCTTTGCAAAGTGAAAAAGCAGAGATGTGAATTAATAAACATGAAAGAGCCATACTTCTGCTGCAACAGCTTATTGTTGAAAATCTTGAATCCTAATTAAGGGGAAGAAGAGGATTTGACCTTTGGAAAGTGATAGCCTTGTAATATTTCACGTATATGATCATTTGGAGAACGGCAACCATTTTTGTGTTTGAATTAATAACTGAAAGGTAAAATATTATTAATGTAAGTGAGACATGCTTCAAGCAAAGAATAAAGCAATGAATCACGTTAAGTGAACTTTTGAAGGATGTGGGAAGGATGTGCTGCTGCTCCTGGCTGGTTGGCTTCTTGCAAACAGGCTGTTAGGTTGAAACCATATCTGTGGTTTGTTGTTTCATGAAAGAGCCAGATAAACTGGGGAGGCTACAACAATAATGAAAAAACAGAAATCCATGAGGCAGGTTCTGTGAGCACTTCCTCAGGGAGAGGAAAGGCAGGAGGGATGGATTGCTAATGACTGGGAGTAGAAGGTTTGATGGCATTACCAGGCAATGTAAATACAGGCTAATGGCCTCATCTTGAAGCACCTCGTGTGAGGTGCTGGGTGAGAGGCCTCAGAACAGACCACAGCCAGCAGCAGCAGCCTAGACAGGACAAGACCTGAAGCTATAGAGAATACAGAGCAGGATTTCAGTCCCTGACAGCATTCATGGTGGGGAAGTGAGATCTGGTCTCCAGAGCATACAACCTACAGGAAGTCATTGTCCCATTCTTGTTTCTGTCTATGGTTGCCTGAACTTCGTAGGCTCTGTAGTAATTTCTGCTTTAAAAATTCCCATTCTTAGAGTTATTTAGGGAGACATTTGGGTCCCTAAATACAGGTGGCTTCCAGACAACACTCCATAAGGACATGAGTCTCTTGCAAGAGCCCTCTGGCATAGCTGCTGGTCCTGTGCTGGTGTCCTATGCACCCTCAGGGGTCCAGGGTGGCACTCAGTACCCACAGTCAGGCTCCAGTACTAATCCTGTAGTTCCAAGAAGAAATTCTGGCTGTAACAGGTTGGTTTCAATTTATTTCAATATTTTCTGTCCAATGTCCCTACTGCATTTATGCAGGTGAAATATTCCTGGCTTGGTGCTCTGGAGGCTGGAATTCTCCCTGGATAAGGACTGGTTTGGATGTAGCAATTTTTCACACAAGTATAGTGATGTTAGACATTGCAAGTCTGTGAAGAGAAGAGTACCTGTGGTTACTGCTGTCTAAAAAAGAAAAAATGCCAATGTGCATTGGAACAGAAAAGCAGTAGTTCTGGCACCA
This sequence comes from Pycnonotus jocosus, assembly GCA_013400435.1. Taxonomy (NCBI): domain Eukaryota; kingdom Metazoa; phylum Chordata; class Aves; order Passeriformes; family Pycnonotidae; genus Pycnonotus; species Pycnonotus jocosus. Next base: position 101,620 of record VWYP01018219.1, on the reverse strand, counting down.
CAGAAATATTATATAAAAGTCTTCTTTATGTGTCTTGAGGCAAATTCAGCTATTGTTTGTATTCGTGTGCCTCTTTTGAGTGCCTGGTGCTCTTCCCGTGGACATTAGAGCACATTCCTTCTTGCCATTTTCCCTTCAGCTGCACAGCTCCTTCTTCATGTATGGCAGCTTTAAAACAACAAAAAAAGTACTCTTTAACCCTACTGACCTTTAAGCACATGACCTGTGAAAACATCATCTTCTTTCTATCTACCATACTCTGTATATTCAAGCACACATTTGACATTTATGTTTTCCTGAGGCAGTAAATTTTCCTTCTGCTGACATAAAAGTAAATGCTTTAATCAGAATAAATCTGACTCCTTAAATCAGCTAGCTACAACTATAGCAAATTAATTACTAAAAATGGCTGTGCTTAAGGAGTCTGGATGTTTCTAGCATTTATTAAGAGCATGACTTTATTTTTTCTACAGCTTCTCAAGAGATTTGATCTCTGCCCAAGTGAATAATTTCAGCTCTCTTCAATGGAACTAGTATGTGAGTTAAATACTACTAGTCTGAGTCCCAAAATTAATGTGAAAGCTACTGCTTTTCTTCCCAAGGGAAAACCAGGACTGGACAAGGATGAAGAAAGCGATCTTTAGCACACGATGTCTACAAAATGGATATTTCTGGGAGCAGGTGCTGTTTGAGCTCTTGCAGAAAGGACCCTGGGCTTTGTGGCCAGCCTGGGGCTGGAGGTGGGATGTCACTGAGGGATGTCACTGTGCAGAGCATGGAGCTGGAGGCAGGGGTTGTGTTGGAACATCACTTTGCTGCTAGCCCCGCACCAGCCTTGGCTCCAGGCAGTCACTGGGCTCAGCCAGCTCTGACCTACTCCGAAGCTGCTCTGCAGATTCACTCCCTGAGTCCAAACTGAAAACTGTAAAATACTTTCCTGCAATTTTTAACAGGAAACACATCCGGCCTCCATAACAACAATAACTGTCATAATTAAAGACACTCTTTAAAACTTCATTTGGTTGAGAAAGGAAGCTATTTGAAGGAAATGTCAATCTAAACCCTTTTTGTGAAAGGAACCTTTAATGACTTTCAAAATCTGCTGCAACTGTCTAGGATAACTTGGAAATACAAATGTCAGAAGATTTCTTGATCAAAGCTAACTCCCATTCTTACAGCTTTTCGTGTCTTTTACAAATTTCTGTCAATTTTGAGATCCAAGCAACCCATTAGTTCAGACTTTATTATGAAAGAATATATTTTTCAATTTTTACAGTTTTCACAATATCTTTTCCCTAACTATGACTGCTGCTGCTCAGAAAATAATGAGTTTGGCCAAACCTCTTTCACAGATGAAAGCTATAATGGGAAATGAAAATAAGAGCTTTCTCCACCCTGACAAACTCCCATTTAGCCCTTTCTTTCTGTCCTCAAACACTTTAAGAGGAAAACAGCCTCTATTCAACCCCTCCTTTGCCCTGGCCCTGCCTGTAACTTGATGTCAGTCTCTTTCCCAAGACACTCTTGAAAATCCAATTTACAGTGCAAGCATCTTCCCCTCAAATCTCCTGCTGCCTTGTTTAAAATGATGAACCCCAGTGGCTGGGGGTGTGAGGACCTCTACCTGTGATGCCCTGCAGCCCTGCAAATGTGTGAGTGACCAGTGTGGTGGGGCAGAGCTGCCTGTGGGGCGCACAGGAGGGACACTGCCATAACATCACACAAAAGCTGCAAGAGGCTTTTCTTATTTTCCCAAGTGGCACACCTGTGAAAGGAAATATCAACCAAAATTTTAGGGTATTCACTGGAAAGCTGGCATTTGTCATATGGAAAAATACCAGTTTTTCTAAGCTGCTGCCTATATGGTGCAAAGGTGGAAAGATAGCATCGTGAGGCTTTTCTCTTTGCCAGATTTTATATGGGAAAAGTGAAGTGTGTCTGAACCCATGCCAGGGTGTCTTACCCTTGCTTCTTGTTAAGTCTGAAAGCTTTGGACCAGCAGAAAAGCCCAGCATCACTGGGGCAGCAATGTGTGTAGTACCTCTGGAGGTACCACCTCCCTGTTGTAACTTGTGCATATCTGCCACTGCTAAAGCTAGTGACAGGACTGATGCTTCAAATGGACATCATTCAACTAAAAATGCAGGCTCTGGGGACTTCAGCTGTAGTGAAATCTTGCAAAGATGGTATATCTGGGGTAAAAGCACCATTCTCTTTGAATTCACCCTCACTCAGCTCACAGCAAAAAGACAAAAAATAGAACAAAAAGAATGTAAATCCCCCCACCAAAAAAAAAAAAACCCAACCAAAAAAACCCAGCCTACCTACAAAAAAAACCCCAACAAAACAAACAACAACAACAACAAACCCCACAAAAAAAAAAAACCCAAGAAAACCAAAAACCAAAGAGAAAAGAAACAGAAAGAAAATAGGCCAAGAACAGAGCCTAACTGGATTAAAAAACCCATCAGTTTTAGGCTCTTTATAAGTCTGATGAATGAGTGATTCGACAGTTTCTTGCAAAATTATTGAGGGTTCCCTCTCACTCTTATAAAGAAAAGAAAGTCACAGATTAGGCCACTGATCCACCAAAGAGTTCAAAGTCTGCTGAAGGGTGGGAGCTGCCAAATTCATGAGCTCATGTTCAGGATGAGATAACTGTCCAGATCTCATTCTGAAAATGAGTTTCCTTTCTGGTATGCATGTGAAACCTTTCAGTTTCTCCATTGACTTTAATCTTCAGCCATTCTAAGCTTGCTAGACTGCTGCCTCAGACAAAGACAATAAATAAAAGAAGTTTGCTGAATAGTTTTCTGACTTCCTCTGATCATAAAAAATCTCCCTAAAATAAGCAATACTGAGACAGCCAGTACTGCAATGTGACTAACAAAAATGTAATCAAATAATGCTCTGGATTTAACATCCATAGGTGCAGAAGGGCTCATGAGCTGCTGTACATAGCACCACTAGCTTCCTTCCTTTTTAAAAAAGTTTCATCCACACATTCTCAAATAAAAGCAAATTTTGGGTAATTTTGGTCCTAACTCTTCAAAATGGCATCTAGCCTATAGGCTAACAAAAAAACTAAAACAAGAAAACAAAAAAATGAATGAATAAATGAATAAATGTATGAATGAATGAACGAATGCATGCTGTGAATTCTTGAGGATGTCAGAAATGGAGGAAATAGTAATCATAGCTACTGGTGGATTCTGCAACTGGTCTGTGACACAGCTCCTGGACAGGCCATTGCCCCAGCACTGTTCTCAGGGCTCTTCCCTGAGCAAAGGGGAAGAGAAAAGACTGAAATACGGTAACAGAGTCACAGGATTCGGTGAAGGGCCTCTGAGGAGTATCTGAGACAATATTTGATTTTAACTTTTCATTAACTATCTATCAGGTTAATTGAGCTTCTGAGGCCAGAGACAGGCTGCTCTCAGTAAATAATTGGAGGAATTTGCATTCTCCAACAGTCTTCAATAGGACAGATTTGGCAGCTGTCTTTGCAAGTGACTTCTGCCAAAGCAGGGTGTGCTGCAACTCACTTCTGCTAGTTTAAGGCAGGGTGAAAGATATAGCTCTAGTTAGACTGTGCTGGTCTGAAGCATTTCCAGCTTAAAGACTCACTGAATGACTCTGAGGACATCTCTTGGCATATTTAATCCCAAAAGATACTGAGATACTGTAACACACTAATGTAGTTTTTATGTACCAGTAAGGTCCAGATGTGGGTATTCGAGTACCAAATATCTACTGAAAACATGTAAATCTGTCATTTAAGTATCTCAGAAGAGCTTAACCTGAAACTAGAAGCCTTAATTGAATGAAAGACCTTCACTAACAGCAACAGGAGTTTGGTCAGAGAAAGGGCCAAAGGATTTATTCTTAACTTCGAAGGCAAGTAGTTTTAAAAACCACCGACAACTGGATGGAAATGCTGGTTTAGAAAACTCAGAGCCACTTTTATATAGCAGTGGCAGAAATGTTAATGCCATTTTTCCTTGGCCAGTGACAGAAATACAAGTATTAAAAAAACAGTTTTTGAATGTTATCTACAACTTTAGTATCTCTTTGTAGATTTGTGAGCCTGCTGAATTTGCCTGTCTGTAATCATTATTAGATAAAAAAAAAAGACTCAAAGGTAACTCTTTAGGTTAAAATTTATAACTTTCAAGTGATCATCTGCACCCTGTCATTTTGACTTCTTAAGCCTGAAGTTTGCAGTGCCTCGGGCAAAAACATTACTGTTACCGTACGTCAGATAAGATGCGGCCTGGCTTTTTTATATATAATATTTATTGGATATTGGGCATTGCTAAAGGGGATTTTATTTTAACTGAAGCCAGATTTTCTGCAGTTAATAGAGTTAGGAATGGTGTATTATTTTCCAACTTGGACGGGTTATTAATACTTATAAGTTGTGAACATGGAAAGAATTCCCATAAATCTGTGTAGTGCACTGAATCTTACAACAGAAGAGATAAAGATGTATGAAAAGCTGCTGAATGCCTGCACGTCACATTCAGCCCCTGTTCAAGGACCTGATTCTGCTCTGGAGAGCCCTGGAGGAGAGGATGCCTGAGTAGGGCTGTCAGCAGCTCCAAGAGCTGCTGGTCCCAGGGTCAGCTCTCCTCATTTCCACATGTTGCTCTCCAGCTCTGTGTGTCTTCCACATGTGTTGTGATAGTCCTCTACTCCCCAAAAGGGTATGGTTTAGCCAAAAAAAAGCGGGAGGATTTTGCAGGACTACACAGAAAAATCAAAGAATTGATGACTGATTATTTTCCTCCCTCTTTTTTAACAGAGAGAGTGGACATGTATTTCTTCTGCTTTGATGATAGGGATAAGGATCACTCTCACATTGAAAGGGCTCGCTCCAGTTTACCAGAGATCACATTCAGACCTCAGTGTCCTATACTGGATTTTGAATATAAAGAAAGTCATATACACCTGTCCGTGTAGAGCTGCTCTTTCCCCCCTGTTGAGCTGTATGAAATTAGGGATCATTTTTATTCTGGCTGCTCTTTTCAGCTGTGCACACATCTCCCTTGCATACACAAGCCTGGCATTCATGCAAACCAGGTGCATGCAGTAAAGAACTTTGCTCTGAATATGTATTTAGCCAGCAGTAACTAAGCCCTTCAAATTCTTCTCTAGAGTGTACAGAGCTTTGTATAAAACCTGGGACAGATTCTCATTCTTAGTTTTAATTTCTCAGTCATCCTATTCAGGAAGCCAGAGAAGATATTCCCACAATATGACCACTTTGCTGCTGCTTCACTGCATGACTTCAGGCAACACAGGGAGTGCAGGACCCTGCTAGGTGCTGAGGGCTCTTGGCCCCCTTCTGATGAAACACTTAAACACATTATTGAAATCAAAAGAAGGACTCACTGACTTCAGTGTGACCAGTGCTTTTGGTTTCCTTGAAGAGGGTTGGAGCATTCAGCTCCTTATTGCATCCAGTCCTTCATGATTTTTTCCAGCTCTCTTTCCTTCACTTTTTGTAAATATGCAGTAATGGTACTCAGCCTGTAAAGATTTTATAATGCTACACATTATGCAAGAGAAAAACTCAGGAAAGTGAATTATAAATGTCAATGTATTATTTTGGGAAGTGTTGGTAGAAAAATAAATGTGATAAATCCATTCTACCTGCACAATAGCTGCTACCACCATTCTTTCACATATTCTGTGCAATTATTGTCACTGTGCTGTGCAAGGTCATGTTGGTAATCCCGGCTTTATGGATGTACAGCTAAGGAAAGCTAAGTGACTTTCATAGGTCACAAAAAATCAATGGCCATGCAAAGAACCAGGTGTCCTACTCAGGGTGTAACTTCTGAATTGCCTTAACTTGATGCTATAAATAGCCTGGGTCCCAGTTCTGCTTCCACCTACATTCCTGAATCTCTGTCCCCTCCATCTACATGTCTACTCCATTCTCTTGTAGGAGCACTTACAGTTCAGCTTCAGGTTCTCTGCTGACATGTCTCATGTTTGTTGAGGAGATAATAGATTAGTTCCTCTAAGCTGAGGTGGGGTAACTGAAGCCAGGCTTACAGCATCCCTAAGCACACAAATAAACAGAGAGTTCTTCTTCTCTCAGAGCACTATGGTTTTGTTCTACACAAATCTGGAAGCAGTGTCATAAGTGTCTGCACATGCACTAAACACTGATCATATCTGACAAAAACCCAAAACAATAGAAACCTCTCCTAAGGCAAGACCTCCAAATGTATCATCATTAAGACATAGAATGTGTGGATAGTCACATGCCTTACACTGGGCACCCTGGGACCCATAGCAGCAGCTTTCTGCTTCTCAGCACTGACAGCTTCCAACACACGGTGGTGGTGTAGAGGGCAGGTTGTACCTTGGGCTTTCTTAGTGTATTACACAAGGAATTCAAAAATCCAATTTCAATTAAAAACTATTTTTGCAAATTTTTGGTTATGAAAAATGTAACTAGTGGGTTCTAAATATAGGACATGGCTCTGCCTGGACCTTTGGACCTGGTTCAGGTACTGTTATCATCTGATGACTTTGTCACATCCAGGATTCTGTGGTGAGGAGCTGTAAGACCCATCTGACAGTGGAATTTCTCTCCCTAAAACTTTTTTAACTTGGTGCTACAGTAGTTTGAAACATAATGGGTGTTTCCAGTTTGTACCACACCAAAGATACAAACACTGACCTTTCATTTTGTCTTCTGATGAGCTGAAAATACAATAGCTGCCTGGGGGGTGTTATTAAAATGTTTGCTCTTAACCAAAACGGGGCATCCACATAGCTGTATAACTCAGCTCACCAGAGGTTCTCCATGTGACATCACCCATGCTGTCTTCCCTTCCAGGGAAGCTTTCAAAGACACAATGCCCCCCCCCAGTGCTCACAAGCACTGTCAGCTTAGGCTGGTGACTGGGGAAGCCAGTGGAATGGTGCCTTTGTCAGCCACAACAGCTACACCTGATGGGCGTTTTGAGACAGTTCCCAGACCAGCCCAGTAATATAAACTGAAAAGATGTTGATATTTTTGTTTGTAGACTAGGCTGTGAACATTGAAGGCTTCTGAACAGGAAAGCTGCTTGATACTCCTATGTTTTCATGGGTACCATAACTTGGGTAGATTGCTTGGCCAGGTATGTAGCGGAGGCTTTTATTTGCCACCATTCGAATTTGCAGAACTTGTGAACCACAGGCTGCTCCTATTCTTGCTGAACCACATCTCATCCATGTGCTGGAGGGAGAAACAGCCTCTGCAACCACAAAAGAAAGCATCATTGTGAACTGAGTGTGTTTTCATCAAAGCAAGTCCCTGTGAGAGGTTTTCAAAGCACCTGGATGATGATTTCACCACTTCAGTGACAACCTGGACTACTGCAGAGGACTGTCCCTGCAGAGGGCTTTGGAAGCTCACTTTCAACCAGCAATGGGCAGATTGGCCCTCAATACTGGATGTGATTTTCTCCTGGTGGATGCTCAGCTCTGTGCTCTGGGTTTGGGGCTAACAAGTTTGACCAGACACATGTTCAAAGAGGGAGGGCAGCTGGGAGGGTCCCTGTCAGTGTGCAGCAGGCTTGATAAGCTGCAGAGGCACACCTTGAACCCTGATCAGTGAAAGTCATAATCCCAGATTGCCAAGAAGGCTTTAATAACTTCCCAGCATTTACAAAAGGAAACTCGGGGAGTATCTTTATGGGGATGGGTCACTCACTGCTAACACTGAGATGACAGGATAGCAGGACCAGTTGGATTGCTGCAGAGCTTATAATGTGTCAGACTTCTGCAATTGCTAATGTTAGCAGTAATTAACTCTTCTGCACCTGCAGTTAATTTTTAAAGGTGCTGATCATCTAACTATAGAATAAAACATTAGGATTCCAACTTACATGTTCAGCAGCTTAAAATCAGACCTTTGCAAGGGATTTGCTGCCACCAGTGTGCACTGCCCAGCACTAGAGGAAGTTGTTGATATTACACGAAGTGAAGATAGAAAGCTTGTGAAGAGGCTTGGCAAGAGGTTTTTTTGGTTTGGGTTTTTTGGGTTTTTTTTGGTTGTGTTTTTTGGGTTTTTGGTGTGGGGTTTTGTTTTGTTTTGTTTTGTTGTGTTTTGTTTTTCTGGCACACTATGATGTGCCTTGGAAGAGGCTAGGTTTAGATTAGATATTAGGAAGAAATTCCTGACTGTGTGGGTGGTGAGGCACTGGAAGAGGGTGGCTAGAGAAGCTGTGGGTGCCCCATCCCTGGAAGTGTTCATGGCCAGGCTCAATGGGGCTTTGAGAAACTCGGTCCTGTGAAAGACTCCATAGCAAAATCTTTAAGATGCTTTCTAACAAAAACTAAGCTCAGATTTTATGTGCTCAACCAGCCTTTCAAATGAAAAAGAGAAGGACATCCACACTGCACCTGAAGGAGTATCATATACCCAATGCAATGGAGTATTGTGTATGGGGCAGGGAGAATGGGAGCTAGGAAGGCAGAGAAGGGAAAGCCAGAAGGGAGCAAGGGAAGGGATTGTTGTTGTTGAGCCCCTGAGGGGGAAGTGACACTGAACTGACTCCAAGGCAAGTTTGTAAATTATGAGCAAAGATAGCACATGCTGTTTGCCTCTCTGTTTGCACTGTTCAGAGAGATGGAAATTTATGTACAGTCACGTAAATGAACTAGAGTGCGGCAAGAAATATCCCTGAATTTATCTTCCATTTTTTTCCTCTAATAATTGCTTCAGGATCTCAAATCCCAGAGGATAAATATATGGTTACCCTTCTGTTCCTAGTGGTTAGATAGTTTTTAAGGAAGGATACTAAATATTAAAAGACAGTTGTATACATACATGCATGCTGTCTTGGGGATCTTGTATGCATATATGTTTTCCAAGCCCATTCCCAGATAGAATGCCATTACTCCACAAGCTGTACAATGATTTTGTTATTGAGAAAGGCAATCCCATTGTGATTTGAATTGCGCCTGGAGTTATTAAAAAAAAAAATCAAACATGGTTTTAATTGCTGTGAAGGTTTTAGTTGCTTATAGCCAGGAATTTAGCTCAAAATGTCTGCACTCCTGAGTTTAATTTGTGCAAAGTTTAATATCTTCATGCAATAAACCACTGAGGTATTTCTGGTTTTAGAACAATATACTAAACCATTCTGACTTCTCCAGGCAGGATCAGTTTAAAGCTTTGATTACCTAAGCTTTAAATCCTTAATCTCTGCTTGGAAAAGGTGAGGGGGGAGGGAAGGGCAGTTAGTGAAGAGGGGCAGCATTTTCTGAATGTCCAGCCAAGTATCTAATAAAAAAATGAAATAGATTTTCTGTGGCACAGATACATATGATTTTGCCCACGATAAAAGCACACCAGTGTGCTAATTTGAGGAGGGGGGGTGTGCACGTGTGGCCCATGCATGTGCTCTGAAACTGGGGACAAGTGCCTGAGCTCTGCAGTCCTTGCCCCTTTTACCCCTCGCAGCCATGTGTGAGTAAATCACAGCTGTCAGTATGGTAGCAGCTTGATTAAAGTTCAGGGGTTTAATAGATCATTTTAAAAACCCCAAATTACTCCCACTCCCTAGTCGATCCACCTGGACCCTTGCCCTAGGTGCATGGCAGTTTTCAACCAGCACTGGAGAAGCCAAGTCTGGGCCTGAGGTTCCTGCTTATTCCCCGAGGATCCTCGCTGCAGACCTAGACCAACATTCTCAGCTGTATTTAATCTGCTCTGAGACAAGCTGGCTATGAGAAAATGCAAGGGAAAAGACACATAAGCAAAGACATGGAAAAACTTGGACAGTTGGCCTGCTTTGTTCACTTGGTAAACTGGAGGCTGGCCAGTAACAGCGGAGCTCCCTTGGCAATACAAGTCTGTTCCAATTAATCGTGTTTAACCATTCTAATCACACTTTAGCACATTAATCCTATTTTCAATCCAAAACACATCTGAAAGAGCGGCATGTGGGCCTTTTTATAGCAACCGCAAATCAGATGTAACTGAGAGACATAGGGCCCTAGTTTACTCTGCACTTTCACTGAACTTAAACTTAATAAAATATGTGACTGAGTTGTGGTTGGATTTACTGCATGATGTTGATGCTTCCACATATAAATAGATCCCTTAAGTAACTTAAAAACCTGTCAGAAAGGGCAGTGAAAATTTGATTATAAGGTAACCAGTGCATGTGTTTTCTAACAATGACATTGTTCCTCTGGTCAGTGGTATTGAGAGAATTTTTAAAATTTAATCTGCTTATGGATATAAATGATGCTACACTTGGAATCATGAGGATGTGTTTTTTGCCTCAACTATGCTCAGTTGCAAAGAATTTTATGGCTTGCTTTAACCATGAAAACAAAATAAAGCTGTTATCTTCTCCCAGTTATACTTCTGGCATTTGAAATAAATTTTGGAATAGCAAAATTTTTTAACTTTATTGTATTCACCATGCACCAAGTGAAATAATATTTTTAGTTTGTACTCCTGATAAAATGTAGCTGCTTTGCATTGTGTCTGTCTTAAAATCCTTGCTTTCAATAAGAGGTGGTCTTGTTAAGGTATAGATCTGTGATGATGCATTTTATTTTCCACTCTGTGGGTTTGCTTTAAACTGAACAACAGCAACAAGAAAAAAAAAAAATTGCAACCAGGTATGTCCATTCCCAAACCTCTTGATGTCTTTGATGCCCAAATCCATGTTTAAAGGCAGACTTAGTGGAGATGCATTGAAATGTAAATGATGCAGAAGGATTTGTGTTTGAGCTTTGAATTTAGCTGTGAAGTGGGAATGAGGTTATCAATTCATGTTAAATTAATTTAGCAATTCAGAATATAGCAGGAAAAGGTATAAAAGAAAAGTCCATCTTAAAAAGGAAAATTCTGGACAATTATCAAGATTATACTTGATGTTTGGTTTTCTAAGTAAACACTTCAAGCTTTTTATATTACAAGTATTAATCTAGTAAGATGTATTAGTGGAACCTAAATGCGAACTAGAAATGAGTTTATCCAGGTAAGTAAGGTTTTATTAAACAATTTAATTCATTCCAGTTCTTTTGGAAGAAATTGCAGGTTATGGTTAATGTAGTGTATCAGACAGGAATAGCATTCACAGAGCCACCTGCATTTAATATAGAACTGTCAGAGATCTCTACTCACTACCACTTACCCAGAAAGAAATATGCAAGAATTTGATCAACTCAGAACTTTTTAATATTGAAAAAAAATATTTCTTTTTCTGAATACAATGAAAATAAAGACTCAGTTTATAGAATTTTGCTCTTCAGTAGAATCTATACAGGGGGTTTTGAGCTTATTGAATTAAAAGCCATTTTGGCCCCTTCTGTACACTTTAGTAGGCACTGGAAAATACTATCCACTGGGACTGTACCCAAACAGAGAATTAAGACAATACATTCAAGGCAAGTCTAACAGAAAGGCTTTTCCAAATATCAGGAAAGAAAGTCTGAAAAAATAAGTTAGTGCTTTGTGACGCCAAAGTCTGAAAATCCTTGGGTTAAAGATACCAACGGATGCGTGGAATATTACAGAATTCCATGGCCTACTAACAAAACAGCTTATCTAGCAGGTATTTCTAATACTCTTCAAAAAGAAATCTATTACTGGTGAAAAGAGCAATTGAATGCCTTGGTATCTGTGGCCATGGACTATAAAATGGTGAGCAGATAGTTTTGGCTTCTGCCCCACTGTTGATGAGAAGCATGACTGGAAAAAGTATGAACCTCTTTTGCTTGCTGCTTGCCCTGTAAAATGGGGACAAGGCAAGGCAGGCTGCAAAGGTCAGTTTTACCAGTACAGGAGCTTTGAGACACCTACTAGGCCAGGCTGCCTTCACAGGGATACAGAGGAGGAAAACTGCTCTAATGAGAAGTTAGGAGCAGTGTGAATTATTTATTTTTCCCTGTCTGCATTAACGCCTTCAAAAGCCTGGCACAGCAGAGCTCATGGTAGATTTTAAGGAGGAGCTGGGAGGCACATGGCAGAGCAGCAAGTCCTTCTACCTACCCTAGAAAATGAACTGCAGTCAGCAAGAATTTCCTTCCCTGTGAGTCAGGCAAGTGCTGATACTTTGTCTTCTGCAAAGCAGAACTGCTAAGGGACAAGGGGTTTAATATATTAATCTTTCCCCTCCTCAAGTTCAGTGAAATTTTTGCCATCAGACTTTAACAAGTGCCATGAGACTCTGCTAAACCAGACAGAATAGAGCTTGATGGATTTATTTCCTTTCCTTTATTAGGAAGCCTTTCCATGATTTGTAATGATTCATCTTCTGAAGGGAAGCTCTGCAGCAGATGGGTTGTCTACAGGGCTCTGGCCAGGCAGCAGTGGGGAAGCTCTGTGGCTCTGCACCCCACAGCCCAGGTTTGGCATCTCCCTGCACCACCCACCTGCCTACACACAATATCCATCCACAGCAGCCTTGAAAGCCCCTGAGGCCAAGGAAACCACATATACCTCAGTGTGCACCTGCTGATGTGCAGAAATGCCACATTGCCATATCAGCTCTTTGCCAATGCCTTCTCTTCACTGCCTTCCAAATGCAAATCCTCAATGGACTGACCATTGTTGCCTTTAGTAGGCTTTAAACAACACATTGAATTTCAATCCAAAAATGTTTCTTTCCTTTAGGCTAGATTTTGCTGTTGTACTATAGCACCACAATTGCTCTTGTGTTCCCCAGGACTTCATGTGTCCAACAGGGAAAGCTGACAATACAAGTAAAGTTATTTGGAAATTATATGTGTTTAAGTGTTTTGACATTACAGCAAAAATGTTTCCCAGAGCAACAGGTTAAGAAATTACAACTTTTCCAGCTTTTTAGACAGCATATTCCTGTTGCTTTAAAAAGTGTTTATTTTTATCTATCATTTCAGAGACAGAAATTGTCAAAATAAAAACAGAATGTGAGAATAGAAGTGAAAAATTAAGAAACAGAGGTGTAAGTGTAGTTACTTGACCATCTCCTGGATTATTCAATACAAAGGATTTCTCAGGCCCAGCATTATACTTCTGTCTCCCTTTGAGAGCGGGAGATAGGGATAGGAAGGTCTGGATTATTTACTCAGCTTCTCTGGTATGAAACTGGAGTAATTTCAGTAATTCAGATTTGAGTCCCAATTACAGCAGTTTAAATCCTGTAACACTATTATTCTCTAGGCAGCCTCTGGAGCTTATCCTTATTGAAAACCATGTAAATAAGATCACAGCCTAACTCCCAGAATCTGTTTTGGAACTTTTTATAATGCTAATTTAAATTCAGATTTAGTTTAATTCAGGTTTCTAATCTCCTCCAACCTCCTGTTTTAGCATTAAGTGCAAATGCAGTGAGTGGTGTTAAAGCTGCTATGGAAGCTCTCTAATTCCTCTTCAGGAATGGCACAATCCCTTTGTTTCAGGATCTTCAAGACAAAACTCCCTTTAAAAGAGGTGCTTTTATCTTAGCCTTGGAATAAGAGTTTTGTACCCAAATCAGCTCTCTTCTCTGGAACAGAAAAAACCAAAAGCTGCAGGGCATGTCTACCCTCTTGGAATGCCTTGGAAGCTCTTGTTTTAGACACACATATACATTCCACACATGAAGGGGTACCATCTCATGGTCCTGTTGACCACATGGCAATTTCTTATGTGTAGATTTAGTGTTGAACACCCTCACATGGCTCAGCTCCCCACTATTCTTTATTATTTGATCTACAGAAGCTGCCGCCACCCAGCTCTGTGGTGCTGGGAACAAGGTGGCTCCAGTCTCTCCAGAGGCTACATCTCAAGCTTAAGGTATGGTTGCTCTTCACATGAGGTGGACTTAGCCCAAATTCTTTCCAAAACTTTTGGATCACCATCAGCAATACTTCTGGACCACTATCAGTTCTCAGCACTTCTCACACCCTATATTTAGAGTAAAACTTTTAGCTGAGATATGATTAAATTCATTGCTTCATGCAGCCAAGTCCTGGATCATTTCCCATGGCCTCATAATGTCCTCAAGCAAAACAAGGAAATGTGACATTTATGACTCATTTCTTGATAGGTGCGACAGAGATGAAGATCCCACTCAAGCTGCTGGCTGTGTTCCTATTATATCCCTATAAAAATGTAATCTATACCTTTTTTTGACTAAGAATTGTAAGTTCTAGATGACCCCCAGATTAGTGCGTGTGACAGGTAATGCTTTTTGACTCAGGCTAAGATGAGTCTGTAGTATGTGTCCCATGCAAGCAGAGGTGCCCAGACCACCTAGAAAAAAATGCTGCAGCCTTTATCTTTAAAGGAAGTAGCACACAGTCTGTATGTATGGAAGTACGGGCAGTTACCACTTGGTGTCAAGAAGTCACTTCTAAAGACACGAGACTGGATTTCCTAAGTGTGGAAGTGCTCGAGACCTAAGTCCAGGATGTTTCTCAGTTTGTCTAGAATATTATAAACTGGGAAAGAAAACTTTTTTCCTGACACAACACTTAGTGTGTGACAGCTGAAGCCCCAGGTGCTAAAGAGGACAAAGCATGTTAAGTTTGGGGCCTCAGAACTTGAAGCCAGTGGCTGAAGGGAGAGGTCAGTGTTTTACTAAAGGAAATTGAAGCCAGTTTCAGAATTTTGCTCACATCAGTGTTTTTGACAAGTGAGCAAATTAATGTATTTTAGTTGTACTAGAATCACAGTTTTTCAGGCTAGGTGGTACTAATACATGTTTTTCAGACTAGGTAAGTATCTGTGTTTATTTTACTCAATAACAATGTTGTAGTTCAATATTATGCAATAGCAATACTGCAGTGCTTAGGAGTGAAGAAGAACTGCAAGGTGCTGAAAAAATTCAGAACAAAGAGGTGGTCCCTGCCCTGAAGACATGGAATATTGAAAAAAGAGATGTGAGAACAGTTAGGAGATCAATCAGATGAGTGGTTATTGGACAGTCCATCAGTAAATTCACTTTGTATTTACTGTATATATGTACTGCATTTACTGATCTGTATAATAATGGATCATATTTCTTATCCAGGATTGGGGTTTCATTTTACAAATATTTTCATTTGTTTTATAAATTGCTGGGAAATATCCTAGCAAAGTCTCTGTAACACTTTGCACAGGTCAATATGAAGGATATAAAGTTCTTTGTAGTTCTCTGTGCATGTTGGATGTGTTTAGTGCATGTACTTGCATTAAAAAAAAAGAAGTATTTTGAGTAATTTTCTGCCTCAGATTTCTAATTAGACTGAACTCAAGAGACAGGTTTTATGGTCAAACAATCATTATGGGTACAGTCTTGCAGCCCTGGGGAACGTGGTTGGGGGAATTATCATAATACCATCCCCAGAAGGGATGTTCTCTTATGTTTGTTTATTTAATGATGCTGCATGTTGGCCACTCAAATTCTGTGATTCCCTTAAGGAGCTGGTGCTACCCTGGGTGCTCTTCTTGATCAGACTTTGGTAGAGCAACAGGCTAAAGAGAATTGCAACAGGCTGTTGGACTGCAGGTCCTGTGTTAAAGCCACTTTGCCACTGAAATGTCACTCCCCTCACATCGGGTGAGAGTTTCAGCAGCTGCATTTGGCCTTTTCACCCTTGTCTGCGGAGACATAAATACCTTGGTGTGCTTTCACATTAACTCAAGACATGTCAAAGGCTGTTTGTGGAGCTGAGTCTCACTATTTTAAAAAAGGCAAAGCAAACCCTAAATGTTATAATGGATGTAGTTAAAATTAGAAATAGATCCAAGTGGAAACGTGGGGAATGAGTCCAAGTTGAAATAGAGGCTGAAGCCATATTCTCACCCTGCTTGCATCTGCTGCTCTGAAAAGAGAGCCTGGGGTGTGTTTGAAATACACACAGCAGGTTTGGGGCAGGTCCATCCCTAACTGCAGTTAGTAATGGTCCCCACAGGGCAAAATGAAGACTAACAACTGAGATAGATATTTTCAGCCTTCTGGAGTGCAAGTACTTTGGTTTGAGAAAAAGGTTGCAACGTATTTGATGTTAGGGCCATCAGTTTGAGATTAAAAAAAAGACACCTCCATGCCATGCTGCAGGGATATAAAGATGTGGCCTCCAGCTCAGCCCTGGTTCTCACCTGGCTCTGACCCAGCAGGGTGTTTGCAGCAGATTTAGAGCTATGCAGACTTCATCCAACATCACTGCACTTCCCACAAGCATAGCATCCCTAGGGGGCTGTAAGGGCAGCCACATGCCCTTTCCTAAACTGCTTCCAAAGTACATTTTTAACAGAGCTGCAGCAAGGGGTTCTGGGTGGAGGTTTTTTGGGGAGGGTGTTGGTTGGTGGGGTTTTTTTGGTTTTGTTTTTTTTTTTGTTTTGTTTCCCCTCTCTTCAGTCCAGCTATGCCTGATGAACGAGACTGAGAAATCCAGGTCAAACTCACTGTTAATTTATAGAGCTCAGGAGAGTGAGAATACTTCTTGTCTATGCTACAACCTGTGAGCTTCAGGGAGATCAGCAGCTGAGCTCCTCATGAAGCTCTCTGAGCAGAGGATGCTCACTGCCAATGCCTGAGCAAGCTGAGGGGCATCCCTGCTGCTCTGCAGTGCATCCTCCACCTGCCACTGCTGGGCAGTGCTGCTTTCTGGAAAGTAAAATGGCACCCACAATCAATTCTTTCCATCCTGTCTTGTCTCCATGCAAACAAGCACTTGGGAAACAGGACTGCCCTGTGTTTTCAGAGGGACATGAGGAATGCAAGGCCTCAAAAGGGAGAGGATGGGCTCAGACCTCACTGCTGAGGTGTGTTTGTTTGGATTTCACAAATTTAGGTTTTCCTTTGTGAGTCTGAACCTTCCTTTTGAAAGTCTTTGAATTCCAGCTTTGAATTCCAGCTGCCTCAATTCCAGGCAGGCAGATTTTGAATCAGATCCCTGTGGTTTTGGTTTAGGGTTATATCCACAACTGAAAGGGGCCTTAATTTAGCCAGTTCCTCTTGGGAAGATGGCCAAAAGATTGAGGTTTCTGCCATCTTTAGTACAACCTTCATAAGAAATGCTCCTGAAGTTTCTTTGCTGTCAAATTCAAGCTCTTCATGCTGCTTCAGCATGCCACCCCAGCTTAAAATCTAAGCAGAACAGGTCACAGCTTGAATCCTTGAACTTTTGTGGTGTTGGGCAGGCATGGATTACAGCAAACAGCACTCACCCTACACTTTGTTTCCTCATGACTAGCTGAGATTTGAAACTGCCACAGTTCTCACTACTTCCTGCTGTTCCAGCCTTGGAGATTTTGATTAGGAAAAGAAACAGAAATGCCAGAAAAATGAGTAGAGAGAAGAGGAAACTGCCAAAACCAAGCTGTCTTGGGACATATTCTAACTGAAGTGGTACAAGAGAAGAAAAGCTGTGGCCCTGTTGTGTTCATATTTCATGTTCATGCTCAGTAGAAATGAGGATGTTCCATAGGCAGAGGAACACGTGTTTTCATCTCACACATTATTTATCCTGACGAAGGAGCTAATTGCCCCACGCAAGATTGTCAAGTCCTGCTCTGTGTCCGTGTGATAGCACCTGCCCTACTGACCACAGTGAGACTCTAGAGCTAAAAGCTGTGTGCTGCCAGAGCTGCCATGTGGCTCTGGGGTACTCAGTGGAAATCAAGATCCTGCCAGAAAGTACCACAGGAAAGTGCTGAGTGAAGGTTAGGAACACCTCGGGACTGGCACAGGACAGGGCTGGGAAAGTGCCACTGGTCATATATGACAGTATAATCTCTGTAGCTCTCTGCACCCAAAATTTAGGAGCTGTTTCTTCAGCCTATGTTGATTAGAGGGAAAAAAATTGACAAGATAAATCTGCAGGGGTTCATCACTGTATATATTATTCCATAGCAGAAGCCTTTTGGTTTAAAATAGTTTCCCAAGGCCCCCTCCCCCTGATGAATAGCAACGTCCTCTAGTGCAGGAGCACCTCAGTGAGAGAAATATTTTTCCAAAAGGCTGTTCAGGCCAGTGGCTCTTTAAATATAGCAAAGAGTAGATGCAGCAGCCCAGAAGCAACTGCAAACCATTTTAGATCCTGTCATCACTCGTTCTGTCTCCTCTTCCAGCTAGTAGCTCTTGTCACATCTTTCTTTCCTTGTTCCAGAGGAGTCTCCTGGTGTTGATAACTATTCCTTATTGCTTCTAATTATCCAGCCATTATCCAAACATTTTCTACCCTTTCTCCTGTGTGTGTGACAGGGGTGGGTTGCTGCTTTTTCTCTAGACTCAAGCAGGGTGCATCTCGGGAGGGCAAATGGAATACCTATTTTTAGCAGTGTTGATGCTGACCACAAAATCCCTGCTGTGCTTGTTTTGGGAAACCTACTCTGAGATGCACTTTGGTGTGAACCTGGGGTAGCTTTCTCTCCCATGTTTCATAACTTTACCTGCCTGCAGGGCACAAGGCTCTTTATGGTCTTTGGATTGGCTGCAGGCTGAGAGGGATGGAAGAGGAGAGGAAAGGGGATTGCCTTGCCTTTGGGCTGCACATTTGTTATTGTTTCATTTTAATTGTTCCTAGTAATTCTAAACTGAAAGCTGCTCTGTGCATCTGGGGAAGTATGGTTGTACAAAAGCTTTGTTTTTCTATTTGAAGTATTTTTTCTTTCATTCATTTTTCAACTTCTTTTCTTCTTCCTGAGTCTTCACTGTTTTTTAATCTTTGCAAAGAAACACTAACTTTCTTTTTCTCCTAAGTTATAATTTATTTGTTATTTTATTGGAGAGCACAGGAAAAGGTAATTATTACTACATTTTACATTATATAGGGATCCAGCTCTGGACCCCTCACAGCTGCTGGCCACATGACCAGCCTTTCTTTGGGAAAACCCAAAGTGCTCAATTTCACTGTACAGTTCTGTATTCATCCAAAACCTGCTCTTAAAGACTCTTCTGAAAAGGTCATTTAATTATGAATTAGGTTTAGATGTTTCACAGAATTATAAAAATAATGGAAGTCCTGACTTTGAGGCATAGAAATAATCAGGTTTTTTTAATGAGGCGATTTCAGAGGTAATGATTTTAACGGGTAGCATGTTTCAAAGTTTTAAGAGTTTAAACAAAGCAGAAAAGCAGCCTTAAATTTTGAACCCCTCTTTAAATAAAAATGTGATGGTTTTAGTTTAAGGAGGGATATAGCCTTTGTGTTGTGGCACAAGCTGTATGCTCGTAAAGCTGTAAGCCAGTTTCTAAAAATCTGCTAAAAGATTGTTGCACAGAGAAAGTTACTGGAATATGAGGGTTATGGAGATGTGGAGAACACATATGTGGACATTTGTGGATTTTTTACATCTTCACATATCCCTCTGAGCTCTTCTGAAGCTCCTGGAGAAGAGGGTGGAGTTGCACATTCACTTGATCACCAGTCTGGGTTTCCAGACTGCACCGAAGGAACTCCAGTCTTCAGGGGTTCGCTTGGCAGTGTCTGCTCCAACCTTGCTCTTGTCCCTCTGTTCTGGCATGATACTTGGAAACCCCAAGAGAATCCCCTCTGAGGCTGGGAGCTGTCCAGTGCTCCCAGGACCTGCTGGGCAGCATGGCCATGCATTCAGATGTGGCCTCATCAGCTGTGCAGGACCAGGAGCATCATGCAAGGCAGGACCAGGAGGGAACTCCTTCAGCTGCCACAGACAAAATATTTGCCTGCTTTATTCCTTGGATGAATCAGCCTTGATGTCTGTCAAACTGCACTGTCTGTTTGCCAGTGGGCTGTTGTTTCTCCTTGGCTGATGGACAGGCAAATGCCTGTGGGTAGGCAGATATGTGACATCCTGGATACCAGAGCAATTTTTTTTCCCTTTTCCAAGAAATGAAAGATTCAATTCTCTTTGACTGGGAGCAATAAACCACTTGTTGAATGCAGGTCTCCAGTCCTGAATTACAAATGGCTCTTCTGCCATTATCAAATTTGCTTTGTTTTTTCCATCAGGGCAAAACTCTAAGAATATTCAAGAAAATGTAAAATGAGAGTAAAATCTTAGGTTTGTTTTTTGTTTTGTTTTGTTTTGTTTTTTCTCATTGGATGCACAGCTCTTGCGTTATAGACCCAAATAAATTGTGGAATCAGACTGGGGTGTTGAGGGATGGTATAGAATGTATACCAAGGTGGAGGAGGCAGAGAAATTGATGGGTTTACCTTAAATATAAGATTTGCTGTTAGAACAATAAAATAATATGATACATCTGGGTTGGTTTTTCTCCTTGGTGATAGAGGGCTGCTCTAACAGTTAAGCCTTGGTCATGGCTGACTTGGACATATTTTAAACTCTGTGATAGGGTTCTCATATCTCTTTCTCTTTTTCTAAAATAATAACAAGAGGAAGGCATTTATTACCAGGAAGGCTGCACCCCTAGGCAAGAAGTAGTCATCTTTGATTTAACTTTACAGTGAAGCTGCTGAACTAAATGTAGTTTTGGTTTTATCTGTTTGAATGGAAGGCTTCCAGATAAAACAACTGTTTTAGTGACCTGTGCACTTGTATCATGTTAATTAGGTTTGAAAACTCATCTATTGTTTTCATAAGGCTATTACATTTTCTGTAATTAAATTAAGCAAAAAATAAGGATGCATAGAATAATATTTATTATTAGTCCCAGATTCAAAAAACTTACAACATGTGAATTGAAAGTAAAGGCTTTGAAGACAGCCTGAACTTCAAAACAATGTCAAATAGTCTAGTTTTTCAGCAAGTCATTACTACATGTATTTAAAGAAAGCATTGATAGAGTGAGAACCAGCCTGAACACCAAGGCTTCTGGTCCCATTGGAAACTGTAGCTTCTGGGTTTTTTACAGCCTAAATTACTGCCTAAATGAGAATGAAGTTTTAACCCGAGTTTCATGGATAGGGGTGTGATCTTGTGCTGTGTTGTTTGATCATGGGACAAGGTCTGGGAGGCTGCCTGCATGGTCACTGTTCCTGGGAGATGGAGAGAAAGTGAATGGTGTGGGAGGACATGGAAGGGCTCTTCAGTGGCAGGGGCAATTCAGGTGTCCCATCTGTGTGAATCCTGTGTGTTGGCTCAGTTTAGGCACAATCACACTATGTCAGGCCAATCTACCTGTGTCTATCCTGTTTAGTATCCCATCTGTGTGGCAGCAAACCCCAGATGTCTAGGAAGGAGAACATATACACAAACAAGGCAAAAACATTTCACAGAACACAATCTCAACTACCAATGATATTTGGATCAGGGATTTTGTGAGACAGAAATCTTCTCATATGGTCTCTGTGAATTTTTCTCTTCTATCTACTTGCTGCCTGAACTTGGGTTAACTTTTGGCGCTTACTTACCTGCATGTTTACAAAGTTCAATATCCTTTGGTTTACTCTGAATCTGGCACCTACTTCTTTCTTCTGTTGGCCTGCATCTCTGGGTAACATATGTTGCTCATGATGAAAATCTTAGTGTGTGTCCTGTCCTGCAAAGTTGAGGCAAGAGATGAGCGTGTTTCAGTCCATTTCCTAGCCTCTGCCAAGTGGTGAAGGCAAAATTTTGCCTTCAAAATATGTTTAAAGTAAGTAGACATTAAAATGGTCCCATGCTGTGGCTCTGACCACAGAGATGAGAGCCAGCCTAGTTAACATTCTGTCTGGGACCAGATGTCCTGTGTTGGGCTTGGTGTGCTGGGAAGCCACCAGACTCCAGCTGCAGCAGAGCACAGCTGGACTATCCCACACAGCCAGGCTCTGACACCAGCAGCAGGGTGGCCAGTGGCTTGTATTTCATGAGGTTCTTGGCACTTCAGTCAAGGGCAAAGAAAAGGCACTGTCCCTGGGAAGGCAGACCCCTGGCAGAGATCTGGGCTGGCACTGCCTGGCTCAGTAGCTCTGTGGGAAAGGAGCTGTAGGGATGGTGGGCAGTGAGCTGGGCACAGACCCACTGAGGACAGGCTGTGGGACCAGGGCTTGTTCAGCCAGAAGACAACTTCAGGGGACCACAGGGCAACCCCTGGTACCTGCAAGGAGGTCATGGAGAAGATGAAGCCAGGCTGTGCTCAGCACTGCAAGGCAGGAGGACAAGAGGCAATGGTGTATATTGAAACCAGAGGGTTCAGACTGGGTGCAGGGAAGCATTTTCACCCTGTGGGGACAATAAGTGGTGGGGCAGGTTGCCAAGACAAGCTGTGCAGTCTTCATTCATGGAGACTGGTTCTCCAGACTCATCTGGGCAAAGCCCTGAGCAATCTGTTCTGGCTTCATTACTCTGCCCAGGGTATTGTAGAAATCTCCTTCTGAGGGCACTGCCTACCTGAAATACCCTATATTCCTATGAAATATTTCTTGGGACTGAGGATGTTTATATTGTCTTTCATATGTAGATTTTCTGGTGTCTTATGAGGCAAATTTTCTTGCAGTGAAGAAAATACTAGAGTTTGTGTTCTCCAGGTTGCCTGTTTGCATGAAACACAGAAAAGTAGCATTTTAGAGACCTCTAACCTCTGCAAAGTGCTAAGGGTATAAAAAGCTCCAAGGCAGGGACATGCATACAGATACAAATAAGCACAAAAACAGTATGACTGTACAAGTCTCATTTTCTTAGGCTAATTTGGAAATTTGTTAAAATCTAAATATGGACAAAGGTTTAAATGAAATGTAATAATTGCTAAACCAGTTCACCTGGCACTATAAAGATAATTAAAGTAGGTAGCCATTCCATGAAAAGAAACTCATGACAGCTAATTGTGGCTGAGGTATGCTACAGTACAAGCAGATTTTGCATGCCTTGTAAGCAGCATATTCTGAACTGGCTTGAGTGCATGCACATCAATCAACCAGAATTAATCTCATGGTCAACATATACTGTGCAACAGCAAAACCTATAATTTGGATCCTCTAAAGTTTAATTAAAAACCTATGAGAGATCTTTACACATGAAATGAGATCGATTATTAAATGTTGTCATAGTTACAGCAATGATACTTGTAATCTTGGTTTGTGTCCTTTAATGATGTGTGTCTTGTAGCAGTGGAAGTCTGGAGGCTCCTGCATTTGTAATTTTACGGATACTTTTAACCAGTTCTTGCATCATTGTCTTTACTGCTAGAGCCCAGGCTCTTTGTGGGAGTGTATTGGCTGAAGTTCATTACTTTGTATGCTTACAGCAGAATTTGTTTAGGTATGCTGGGCAGCTGCAGTTTAAAGCCTCTTGAAACAATAGCTGTCTCATAATGTTACTGTTTAAGGCAGATTTGTGTACCGGGGTAGAGGTTCCTCATAAAGAGAGGTGTCTCTTACCTTAACTCTGAGACCCTTTGCTATCTCCACCAAGTTCTTCTCTCCATCTGTCCTGCAAAACCCCTTCCTTCTGCCAGGCTGCCAGTCCCTGGTCCCACAGGCTCCTCTAAATCCCACTGCACGCTGCCGTCTTTCTGTGCCCCATGGCTCTGGGTCTCCAGTGGGGCCACCTGCGCTGCTCCCAGAACCTCTCTCTGGCCATCATTACCTGTGACCAAAGCTCTCTCAGTGGTGACCCCCATGCCCTGCTCAGATTTGTAGTTTTAGGAAATTGGCAGCTTCTCCCTGTTGCCTTTGGCTAAGGATGAGACACCATCAGGAGAAGGAACCAGGATTCACCCCCACTTCACTCCCATCTCACATAATGAACAAGCTCTAGTTACAAGATGGCAGTAGATACAAGATGGGTGCCTGTGGGTTTGTATCCATGTCCGCAGAGAGAACAAAACTATTTTTAAAAAAATTCTTTAAATTCATTTCCTCACACTATTGAAGTTGTGCTTTGAAAGGTTGCTGAATAAAACAATCAGTGGCCCAGTGACTTGGGACACATAATGGTTCTTTGGAAATTGTTTTGGTGTAAGGATGGCACATAAACAAAGCTTTCTTTTTTTCTTCTGGGCATCAGCTGCTGGCAGAAGTAGATGAAAACAGCTTCTCACACCACACCGCCCATTTACATTTTCCATATGCTGGATTTTAAGATTATAGGGTTTTAGATTCTGAGTTTGCATGTTGTATTTTACATAATAATGAGTTTCTGTCTGAGGCTGAGTTGATACATGAGAAAGCAGAACCACCACCACCCAGAAAGCGAGGAAGAACAACACACATTTTGGAAAGGAGCTCTTACTGAGCTCTTCACATTTTTTCCAGGAAGCATATTCAGTTTCTGTTTTCTGCCATGCAGATGGAACATGCTTTTGAACTCCTTGGAAGGAGTTTGTCTTCCTACTTGGTGGTTCTGTTTCCGGTATCTTCCTACTAAAGGTCTTCCAAAATTATATCAGTCAGATTTGTCTTCATAAATTAATTGCTATGTTACAAACCATTCACCCCAATAAATTTTTGTTTCAGTCCTTGACTTTGACACTTTTGCACCTCCTTGTCATCACAGAGTGGCCTTTTACTGCCTGTTTTAATTGTAGAAACATCACACCAGGAAAAGGTAATTCTTGGGCAATGCTATTCTTTTAATTATTTGTTTCCTTCTTACAAGGAGTTTCTCTGTGTAAAAGGGGATACACATGTCTCTGTGGTAGGGATGTTACTAGGAGGCTGGATTAGATGACTTCCTGGGCCCCCTTCCAAACCAAATTATCTTGTGATCCTACATGCATTTTTTAAAAAATCTCCATGATCTCCTTTCGAAAATGAACTCAAGGTTAGAATTTGTTCTGGTTTGTCCTATTTTACATTTTTTGTCACCAAACACTTGGGAATTAAATGTCTACCAGGGTTTCACAC
Source organism: Pycnonotus jocosus (assembly GCA_013400435.1). NCBI lineage: Eukaryota > Metazoa > Chordata > Aves > Passeriformes > Pycnonotidae > Pycnonotus > Pycnonotus jocosus. Next base: position 76,933 of record VWYP01018219.1, on the reverse strand, counting down.
AGCAGAGGGCCCTGCTGGACATTGCAGTATACAGGGAAGTGATTCTTCAGCTTCTGTATTTTTTGGCAACATTCTGCAACATTCTGCAACCTTCTGTTTCCTCCATTTCTCCCTACTTTCTCTTACAGTAAAATTGAAGTACCTGGTCTTTGGCACAATTGAGAGTCCTTTGCATGATGGATTGAGAAGCTGCAGTCCTTTCTTCAAAAGTCACTTAATGACTTCAGAGACACTTCCAGGTTTCTGCAGACACTTCCATTTCTGCAGTCACAATGCAACCAACATTAAACACTTCCTTAAACATTGTTTTGTTTAGATCCATCACACCCTGCTTGGTTTTAGCCTCCTCTCATCACAGCACTTGTCCTTTGCCTTATGTAGTAGAGGCCTTCAAAGTTCACTGAGCAGAGAAGGTGAGTCTCATATGGAGGTGATTTTACTCATTTTGCAGTTCAGACTCAGGATCAGTTGTGCTCAAGCAGCATTTTTGCTGCTCTATACAGACTGTGTCAGTTGACCTTCAAGTAAGATTTATTCCAATGTATGTTCTCAAAGCAAAGAGAATTGCAAGTATTTGCCATACTTTTCATGCTAGAAATCACCTAAGATTTATATCTATGGTGAATTAATGAAGATGGAACATCTCTAAATAGCAATCTCTGACCCGAACTTAGAATGGGTATTTGTAGATGCAGCATGCACAGTTTCCTGGTCACTTGGAGTGACTGGAAAAGTCCAAAGGCCCTCAAAAACCCTGATTTTGCCAATTTCTGTAAAAGAGGATTTTAGGGGTAGAGAATACCACAGAACACCACAGAACATCTTATTGCTACACTGACTGAGAATGAACACAGGTCCACTGCTACAAAGAGCTACAGTAAAACTTTGAGACATGAAATATGTCTGAATTCTTCAGCTTGAGGACAGCTGTAATTATAATGAGCTTGCAGAAATCAGGCTGCAAAAGTAGCCTATTCTCTCTCCCTGCCTGGGATCAGCCATAAATGACTCATAGTGAGGCATAACACTACCTTTTGATAGAGAGGAATGTCAGTTCTCCAGCTATATGATAAATCATTACATCTTTATTAGGGAATGGAGAATGAAAGAACCAGTCTTCCATTATATGTTTACTCAATTTGTGTCCAGCTGCTTTAGGAACACCCTACTCTTATTTAGTATCTTAGCAAGCTTTGCTAAATCCATCTGTTCTAAAGCAGTATTGTGTTAAGCACGAAATAAAGAACCCAAAGCAGGCAGCAGCTGCAGTTACCAACAAGCAGGCTATTGAAATCCACTTACTCTAGCTTACTAGACACTCATGAGAAAGAAAGACCATTCTAATATATTTAAGGCTAGAACAAGCTTGTGTCTCCTTGCCTAAAACAAGCAGTTCTAATGATCATAGCTGGTGGTCTGGACAGCAAGAAAAAGGCAGGACGGGCTAGTAAAAGCTCCTTTGACTTCAATGGCAATATGGATTTGGCCTCGTGCAAACAATGAGAGTATGTGAAACTAATTATCTACCCATTGAGATTTACTCTCCACCTTCCCCCTTTCTAATTTCTAATGAATGTAGATAATTGCTGTGTTCCCACTAACACGCAGATTAGGCCTCTGGGATTAGGCTATGTGATTGAGCAGCTAATACTAAGGGTAAACGCCTCTGGTTCCTGTTAAATGCATTCTTGCTAGTAAGTTAAATAATCACTCTACTAAACATCACTAAAAGATTTAAATACTTGTTTTGCAGACTTCTAGTAGATTTCTATAGTTTCTGACGTACTGTGACATGCTTCAGAATGTTCGTTTATATACAGTTTGATTTCTTTTGATGATTGTCAACTTAAGTTACTAAAAAAGGAGAGCATTTTGTACACAGAAGGGAAAGGGGTGGAGGGAAAGCAGTATGTTAGAAACATGAGTAGGTGCCCTGGCTTGTCCATCAGTCTTGGCATCATTTTATTTATACATTTTCTAAAGGATTAGAAGTAATCAGTTCCAGAGGATGTGCTCTAGAGTATTGGCAGCGTCGGCTTTCTTGGCAATCATTGCAAATATTTTCTACAGTTTCATATTGTCTTGTGCAGTACCAAGCCCTGGTGGTTTGACGTAAACAGTGCTAATGTTTTAACTTCTATGGCAGTGACACTTCTCCCCCTGCAGAGCCCTGTGCTTTCCAAAGGCCTGGAGCTGGCAGGGCTCATTTGGCATGGTGGGAACACTCACCTGGGGGTATAGGACCCCATTTTCAGAGGTGAGGTTCTGTATGGCTCTGCCCTTTGTAGCAGCACACCAGAGCCCTCAGAGCTTCTTGTCTGACCTCCCAGCAGGATGAGGGCCTGGTGTGCAGCACAGGACAGAGGCAGTCCCCATGCAGCCTGGGCTCATTACATTCATTTTCACAGCTCTGCCTTACCAGTGAGAAATAGCAGAGTCCCACTTCCCAACTCATTTAACACTTGCAGATAAATAACTTCTAAGGTATAGATCTTGCCATGCAGCTATGGGTGCTCTAGACAGATGTCACCTCCTCTGGTCCTTCAAGGGTATGACCAGAAGCAAGTTTAGGCACCACACTTTACTGATCCTCCAAAAAGAGCACCTGAGTGCCTGTCCCCATCTGCTGAGGTGAAGGGTGCTGGGTTTTCCTGATGTCACTCAGTCAACTTCAGTGAGATGTTTAGGAGAAAAGTGGTAAGGCTGGGTGTTAATGCAATAACTAGAGCCCAGAAGCAGTAGAGAAGGTGGGAGAGGAACATGACTTAGAGTCCCTCAGAAAAAAAGTATAACATTAATAAAAGAAAGCACCGAATTCCTGAAAAGTTAACTCTGTCCTATTGGCTGAAAGAACAAGGACATGTTGGAATATCAGCAAGAGGTTTTCAGAAAGGACTAGCAAAGCTCTGGCATTTCATAAAATCTAGGGAGCATTGTGAAAAGAAACACAAGAAATAATTGTTTCTTAATATGGCATTTGCCTAAAGTAACATTGATGTTGATTGAAGTAATGTAATTTTCATATCTAAAATGTTGCAGGGGAGAGTATGTCTATTTCATTTATGTTTGCAGAAACTTAATCTACAGGAAAAGATTTTATAACAGAATTGGAGGTTAAATTTCATTTGCTGATTTAATAAAAGCTAACAGGATGGATTTGGGGATATTTCATTAATCTTTCTTTCCTTTCAGTGAAAAGGAAATTAAGTTCAATCTAGTTCAAACTTCGCTTCACTATTATACCATAGACTGCCAATGTCCATGTTCTCTCTGGCAAGTTAAAACCTAATTAGTCACAGAAAATTCTTCCCTGATCCTGTCACTGCGAGGCAGGAAAAGCCTGGGCTGCAGACAAAGAATGCAGATGCACTCGATGCTTGGCTGTGGCCCCGTTAATGTCTGTGCTTTCCTGCATAGCATGCAGTGACATAACTGAAAGTGGCATATTTTGCCCTTCATGTGATGAGATCAGGTAGAAGCTGCCTTTTCAAAACGTAAAGAAAACCTTTTAATATGAAGTAGTGCAAAGAACATACTGCCATTCTCCGCTTCCCCACTTGTGCCCGTTCTTCAGGACCGGCTGGATCAGCTGGGGCCAGCTGGGCGAGCAGGGGCAGGGGCTGTGCCTGCCTGCAGCTGGTTCCATTCCCTGCCAGGAGCCAGCTGAGCTGCCAGGATGCCTGGGCTCTGGGGCATGGAGCAGTGGGGCAGGGAGCAGTGGGGCAGGGAGCAGTGGGGCTGGGAGCCGTGGGGCTGGGAGCCGTGGGGCAGGGATGCAGAGGGACAGGGATCCCGTGGGGCAGGGATGCTGTGGGGCAGGGATGCCGTGGGGCAGGAGCCGGCCCCTCCCACACCATCGCCGGCAAAGAGGGACCAGCTGCTCCCGCTGCACCTTGTGCCCAAGACCTGCTGGAGCCATAAAACTCAACCTCGTATTTCAACCTTTTAAAATTTTGAAGAAGAGGGTCAACTGATAAAATTAATTTAGAAGTAACATTTTATCTATCACTTCCCTTAACACTAATATAAAATAACACTTATTCTTTCAACGTTCTTGATTATACTTAATAAAAAGTTATTAACTATTACAAATACATGCCATTCCTAATTCTAGTTCTATTTCTAACAACTATCGTAGAATTATTCTGAGACTGAATTTGGCTCCCTCTGACATATGTGTTGTCTCATAGTACATTGGGTTTCCACTATCTGATGAAATTTTTATGGCATACATTGAGTATAGTTTGGGAAAGGAAAGTTCTTTTACCTCTGGAGATGAGATTATAGAGCATAATTGGCACAAGCATGTCTTGTAAAGGACAATTTTTTTTCACATCAAATTAGTTGATTGCCATTTGTCTTTAGACTGAGATTTTCCAAGGCATTTAGAGGTACTGTCTCATGCAACCCCTCTGAAAATCACAGCTGTTACTGCAGTGGTTTCACACTAAGTTTTGCAGGGGTAAAAAGCTGTCTGTGGTGTAGTCCAAGCGCAAGAAGCAATTAATTCTTCTTTCTGAAATTCAACGACAAAGCACGAGCCTTGGGGAGAATTTTAGCTTCCACTTCTAACTGAGACAGGGTATCTGGAGGAAACCCTTTGTTTTTCCAGAGTACATGGGGGAAATAACAGAGTAAATCTGCCCTTCTGTTCTTCCAGCAGTCATGCCCCCCAAAACAGCAGGTGACTAAAGCAATGCAGGTACCTCACTCTGGGTAGAGGATTGCTGTGAGGAAATCCTGTAGGATTTGTTTTATGAAGATTTTTTTTTTTTCCCCCTGTTGCTTCAGTAGTGTGGCTTTGTGGAGCTGGGAAGTGACCCAGCCCTGTGATTTCCTTTGTAAGGGTGAGTGTGGAATGAACTCGAGCATCCCCTGTGGCTGCTGCCCTCACTCAGTGTGTCCTGGCCCTTGCTCTCTGCCTTTAGGGATCCTAAAGGGGGGAAGTGTCCCTGTGAGGAGGGGAGGTGGATGTCCTGGAGTGAGGGGAAGACTTTGCAGCGGTGTTCCTGCCAGGGAAGGAATAACCCTTGGTATCCAGCTGTGTTTATGGTCTCAGCCCATGTTCTCTTGGTTTCTGTGAAAGCCACAAGCAGAACAAACCTCAGGCTTAGCCCGAGGTCTGTGTGCAGTTTTTGCCTGAAGCCTGACTACGTGGGCAGCCACCCCAGGGGTCTGTTCACACACTGATTCTTCCCTTCAAGCTGAGCAGCTTTGCTCTGCTCTGCACTGCTCTGCCTTTCACTGCTGGTGCCTTGGACTGGCCCCTCATGGAAAGAACTAACCCAGCCCAGAGCAGAGATTCACCCTGTCCTTGGGCAGGATTTGGATGGACCAGGCTGATCTGGGTGCTGGAGAGCTGCCCTCTCTGTTTTGGCATGCATGTGCTGGCTAGAGCTGGGAGAGATTTCTCCAGAACTGCTGTGTTAGGCATCTGCACTCCACAGGCTTGTAAATAATTCAGTATATTGAGCTGTAGCTTACTTACAACATTAAACTGTTCAAAAAGACAAATGGAAATAAAATAATAACTTGAGCTTAAACACATAGGCTGCAGCAACCCAAGAATTCATTATGCTATTTATCTGCTACTGTGGAGCACAAATTTAAAGAGATATGTCATGTCAGAGCTTTCTTTTTTAATGACTGTTTCAGAACATACTACTGTGGAACATATCAGCATTCCAAGCTTTTCTTAGATTTGATTATAGCTGATAGCAATCAAAGTAATTTTACTGCCAATAATAATGTTGGCAGCAGCTTAATTTAATAGCATGGAGGTTAGGACTTATTTATATCATTCCTCAAATTTGATAACTTTGAATGTAACTACAAAATATTTCGCAATGAAAACTTAAAATATGGGATATTTAATTTAGTGTTCTGGCCTCATTGCTTAAAAATGTTCATTCTGCACAGACACATTCTTACACCAGTTGTTTTGAATATGACTTTTCCATGGACCATAGGCCTTTTTCATAATATTCTGAGAAATGCTGATTACTTTATCACTGTGAGCCATGTCAATAGTTGAAAAATCCGTCTTCTTTGAATAACTCTGCAATTTGCCAAAAGTCAGTAAATAATCTTTGGAAAAATAAATCCATTAACCATTTTTTTTTTCACATCCTGTCTGCTTTCCTTTACCTTGGTAGGCTTAGAGTTATATTATCCACATCAGTATACTGTCACCAGCTTTGATAGTTATGTCAATGTTGCATCACTAGAAAGGAGCAGAATCTCATCTCTTTATAATTATGAGATTTGTGCCACTGCTTCAAACAGGGGAGGCTGACTTGTAAAAAACAACAGGTTTTCACCCATGGACTGTGCCATCCATGAGATGAATGCTGTAGGTCCTAGTGAGTTACATGTGCTGCTGCCTTTGTTGGGCCCCTTTATTTAGAAATATTTATGTACTTGAAGCCTCACCACCCAGTATCCTTTGCCATGGACCTCGCACTGGTGTGCCTGTTGCTGTGTTCAGCAGGGTTGGAACTGAGGAGCTGAGGTATGGATAAGATCTGACACCTTATCCATTGGTCTGTTGGACTCTCCTGAGGACTGATCAAAGCAGCATTGAAGGAGCCTCCTGTCTCTCAAAGTTTTTCAACCTCCAAAAGCTAATTTTCTGGATAATTTTGTTCACAGAATGGCATCAGGTTTAAATGTTGAAGAGGAAAACGTGATGTTTTCATGCTTTCAGACACAGCTGGTTAATTCAGTGATAGGGGAGTAATATTATCCTCTGTAATAGAAGAAACAGCCAAGTCAGAGACGTTGCAAGAGAACTGTTCAGGGAGAATCAGAGCCCCAGTTGATTCTGGGATTCCAGCCTGTCCTTGGGTTTGATGCTCTGTTCAGGCAGCCAAGACAGGCTTCCAGTCCTGGGGGAGGACAATCCCAGGGAAAAGGAGCCATGCTCCCTGCAGTGGAAGCAGGGGTTTCACAGGGTGAGTAACACGATGAGATGGTTGCCATGCTTGTCGATGCGAGGGTGAAAAGCTGAAAAGCTGAAAGCAGTAACAGGCCAGAGAATCACCACCCCTCTGTCCTGTCTGTTTCTGCTCACCTTGTTGAGTTGTTGTAGAACAGATAAATAAAAAGGCTCTCTACCATCCTCTTCCCTCCATTTATGTTTTGAGATTAAGTTTTTAGGGTCACCTGCCTAGAATGTCAATTGAAAAACTTGCAGACAGTGAATCACAGAACTGGGAGAAACAAGGAAGAGCAAGTGGTCTGGGGCTGGGATGGAAGGAGTAGTTCCCTTACCACTGTGTTGCCAAGAGCATGGGCAGAAATTGCCTGAGAAGTGGTTTGGTAGCCTCTAGCCAGGACCTAAAAGTTAGAAATTTGTGCTAAAACCACCTTGGCTGCTAAAAGAATCTCCAAAATTGTCAGGGGTAAGTCAAGAAGAATAGTGAATTATAACCCATAGACAGAAAAGATGAAACTTCAGTGCACCCATGGCATCATTCCATGGGGACTCTCCCTCCTGCTTCAGGAGAAGACAGAGAAAACACCAACCCAGATCTGCACTCCCTGCTCAGGGTAGAAGTTCCCACCCATGCCCATCTTCCCACCAGGATGATACACCTGAGGTGTGGTGGCCAGCGTGTCCCAGCTCTCTTGCTCTCAGGAAACCCTGTTACACTCACCTAAATACCAGATTCAAAAGCTTCTCCCAGATTAAGTAAAAAGCAAATAATGAAAAAATTGGTCTTCTCACAGTGAAGTGAATTGCCTCTCTGCTTTAAATAGATCCTGTGCTAAAAGACAGAAAGACTTGTGTATTTATTTCCAAGATTATTAAATTACATATAGAATATGCTTCCTGAGTATTAGCAGAGTTTATAACTGAATTCATCCTATCCATGCTCTGGTTACGTCTAATGAGGATAATTATTACATGGCTTAACTATAATTCAGTATTGACTCTTTCACGCATGAAAAGCTTTTGTTGGCAAGCATCAGTGGAGAGCTTCAACAAAAGACATCTTTAGCTTGTGTAAACATTGTTATTTCAAGGTCTCACCCTAACGTGCTTTAGGCTAAGTACTTTCTCCTCAATTGAGTTAATATATCCAAAATGATACAAGGATGGGATTAGATACTGGCTTACACCACAAGGAAAAAAATGAAAGTTGGACAGGGAAAAATGCAGTTAATTCCATCCTGTCAACAGTGGATATTAAAGATTATTAGTTGGCACACCCAATTATGTGTGAATCACAATAGTGGTACTGTTACTTTTTCATTCAATTTTACAGGGGCAGGTAAAAAGTGTAGGTTTAGTATCATCTTCAGGGATTATTTGTTCCTTGCAGTCATTTGAGGTTATATTAAAATGTTCAATAGGTTCAGAGGAAATATCTGTCTAATGAAATGTCCCACTTTTACATGATCTTAGTTACTGGACAGAAACGAACAAATCTGCCTGATGGGACTTCAGCTGTAGCTACTTCTTATGACTATATTTCTTTAACCAGTAACTAGTTATTCTATTATGTGATTGCTAAAATGATAAACCAACCAGCATAGCTCTCTTTTTGCTGCTTCCCTCTGCTGGATAGAGCCAGTAGTGCTTAGTTGTATATCAGTCTCATTAACACCAATAACCTGGAAAGCCTTCTGTATCTCCTTAGGATACTGGCTTTTCACAGACTATCAATCTGAGTCCTGTTCTGACTCTCATGGTGAATTTCTCAGTCTGCAGGTTAAACAACAGTCACAGAGTGCAGAATAATATAAAATTGTTGGCTCAATTAAATGGCCCCAGTCTGAGGCTTTGAAGCTGGAAGCTCTTCTATCAGGATGGGGAGGTGTGCTGGACTGGAACGGGATTCTGGGCATGGCAGTGTCCCTGCCCCTGGCTCTAGGGTGGACTGACAGCAGGACAAGGAGGTGTACTACACAAGAAGTCAAATTAATTATGGGATATGTACATTGAAATTGTTGGGTTTTAAACAAAATAAGCCTCTGGCACACAGTTTGTGTTTTGCCTGTCTTCAGAGATTTCCATGGGCAGAGGAGACCGCTGTGATAATGCGCTGTGACTGCTTCACTGCCGTTCCAAGGCCAGCAACAACGCCAGCTGAGCTACAGCATATATTTTAGGAAAAAAAATCCAAACCCAACCTTCTAATCTTGGTTTTCAGTTTCCAGTGTTAGAAGGCCTCCCACAGCATGGTGACATTCCCGTATCCGTTTTCCCTTGCAGAGTTTGCATCCCCTCACAAGGTGAATGAGTCTCATTTTGAGATTTAAATGTCAGGATTCATCTTGTACAGTTTTCCTCTCCAAAACTGACAAAGCCTGTCATCATATGTGTGTGGCCTGTATGGGTATTTGACAGAAGTAGCTTGGACAACTTTGTGCTGTCTGGGTGCCCAGGCATAGGATTTTACAACCTCTCATTCAGTTGCCCACTGCCATCCATTCCAGAGGAGGACTAGCCCTTTAGAGTCAGTGGTGGAGATGATGTTTGTCTGAATATCCACAAAGTTCCCCAAATCTCCCCAGAGTTAGCATTTCCCAGGCTCAGAAATGAGACTTATGCACTCCGAGTTTAGATGTCTGACTTTTCAAGCTGACTGTACTGAAACCTGTCGTTTAGCTAAATTTACCCAGAAGTTTTGACTATTGCTAGAGATTTTTTTAGGAAATGTTTCTGCTAGTGTTCACAGTCTGTGCAAAAAATTCGAAACCAATCTTATTGTAAGTTTCTGTCACATGTTGTCCTTCAACCAATCATTTATTACTGCTGGAGTAATCTTCAGCAGCTGCTTCTACTACTAGTACCCATGCCCAAGTGGGAGTCTAGATCCTCTGAAAAAGAGAGTTTTTCTCTAATAATGCATTTCTATTAAATGCATTAAGTTCTCTCAATCTCCTCTCAATAACCCCTTAGTAACTGGATATCCACAGATACCTGCTCTAAGTTTAATTCTCTGTTTTCAAGAATTGTCTGACTCTGTCCCTTGGTGGGGTAATCACGTTTCTTCTTAAAACTTTAAATGTAACATTTCCTCAATGCCTTGTTTGGAAAATTTATATCAAGACTGAAGTCTGCAGATGGTTAGAAAGGAAGGAGCTTTTTCTTTTTGGTTCAACACCCTCAAGGTTTTTTGCCTTGCTATGCTCCCCAGACACTGGTAGGTCTCCATCTCGTAGCCAGCTGTGTCCTGCTGTCAATCCTTTGTTCAGGTACCATTTTAAGATGCAGAGGCATCAGCATTGACATTGTGCAGAGGGGACATAGACCACAGCAGGGCAGCTTGGTCCCCAGGACAGGAATGGAGCAAGTGAAGTGTTTTGAGCAAAGGGACCCCACACTTTGTGTCATGTTCACACTGTGTTTCAGGGTGAACATGGATCAGGTTTATGATGTTGTTGCATAGACTAGATGGATAAGAGCATACACTTGAAATTTTAATCCTAAATTTTAAAAAGTGGCCAACCCTCCCCAAACTGCCATGTCCTGGGTAGCTCTAAACATGAATTTAACTGTGTGGTGTTGCTCTCCCAGCACTGTGCAAAGTGCTTCAGTTTTCAGGAAGGCTGTGGTGCTTGCTTATCAGGCAGCACAATCAAGGACTTCCATGCCCCAACAAGGGCTTTTGCAAAAATAAGGCACTGAGAAGTGAGGTTTTCTCAGCAGGTGTGGGGTATTGCTTTCTGTTGGCACTGCAGTTTTGACTTGGCTACACTGTATATTTACTTTATGTAACTCTGAGTGTAGTAAGAATGCTAGCAAAAACCACTTGGAAAAGGAAAAAAGGAAACATTAAACCTTAACTCTGCATTCTCAATTAAATGATTACTCCTTCAGGATGAAATTGTTCTTGATTCTTACTGTAAACTTTTGAATTTCTTACATAAATAGCATGATTATATTTACATAAATAGTTGCACCCTGGAGTACAACAATCCTATTGTGCACAAAAATCCCATTAAAATTTCCTGAGAGAAGAATACAGCTTGAGCAATGGTGTGTTGTGCATAAAACTGGTTGTCCTCACTTTTCTCTTTATTCAGAACCAAGCAGTGTCTTTTAGATGCATGCAACAAAGTGCAAAATTTGACCCCTCAGAAGTCAATGCTCAGCTCCAATATATGAAAGCACAATCATAATTGAATAGATACTTCAAAGCCATATAATGTACAGATATGTTTTCTGCAAGTTGATTATATGCATTTCGATGTGAAATAGCAAATATATCCAGAGAAGTCTGATTTATCCTTGAAAGACGCAGCTGCAACCTTGTCTTCTACCTAAAGCAACTACAACCTCAATATCTAAGCACAGAGGAGCCTATGTCTTAGTTCACATCTCTTCAGCTTTTTGCCACTCTGAATTAGACAAACTTTTGATTGTCCTTCCCCTTCCACAGGGTAATAAGAGCATATAAATACGAACTTTTCAAAATAAGATGAGATGTAAAGTAAAATATGGCCCAGTGTGCTCTCCTCAGCCAATAGTAAGGAGACAAGAATCCATACTTAGCCCTAACGGCAAAATGAGACTTAAATACTTAAAGGAGGCTCATAAAAAAGGGTGAGAGGACTTTTTACATGGGCAGATAGCGATAGGGCAAAGGAGAATGGCTTTGAACTAAAAGATTAGAGTTTTGGATTAGATATTAGTAAGCAATTTTTTACTGGAGGATGATAGGGCACTGCAAGAAGTTACCCAGAAAAAGCTGTGGATGTCCCATCCCTGGAAGTGTTCAAGGCTAGGCTGGATGGGGCCCCAAGCAACCTGATCTAGCCAAAGGCATTCCTGCCTGTGGCAGAGGAGGTGGAAGCAGGTGATCCTTAGTGTCCCTATTCTATGATTCTACAATAAATAAGTTTAAATAAGTAAGTGTCTTTGGATCAGAGCATCCTCACTGTAGAACAGCTTACGGACACTGACAGAAGTTATGACTGTGCTGAAGAGGTGGCCACTGATCCTCGTACTGCTGTAGCTTGTGAATTTCTGACAAGCACAAACAATCAAACAAGAAAGGATTTGGACAATTAAAGATAAATAAGTGCTATGAGTAGAATTTCAGAAGTAATTTATAACTGGCTTGTGCACTGAAGTAAAATAATGGAAACAAAACAAAACAAGAAAGGAAAATCATAGAATCATAGAATTTGCTCAGCTAGAAAGGACCCATCAGGACCATGGAGCCCAACACCTGGCCCTGCACAGACACCAGGAGTCAAGAGTCACACCGTGTGTCTGAAGGCATTGTCCAAATGCTTCTTGAACTCACACAGGCTTGGGGCTGGAATGAGGGTTTGACTCAGAAAACTCAACCCTTTCTAATTCCTTTTGTATGAACATGTGCCTGCCTACACACATCCCACCACTTTTGTTTCAAAGCAAGAGAAAAGAGAGTTTTAATAGGAAGCAAATGTATTTGCTTTCATTTTTTTCTTTAAAAAACTCTACTTAGACTAATACCCCTGAAAAATTTGTTTTAAAAAAAGAAATCAAAATGTTTAGTACATACAAAAATGAGCTGTGTCTACTACATAATCCATTTTCACATTAAAAACCTCAAATGAAAAAAACCCAAGCAAACAAAAAAAGGGACCACCCTGAAATGTTGTTCCATTTTTACCTGAATCTCTGATAATTTGTGTTTTGCCAAAATTACAAATTTGACAACCAGTATCCTACCGAGAAATGTAATCTAAACCTCTAGGAAATGACTCTCCTGGTACTGTCAGGTAGGTACTCAGGAAAGATTCCTCTGGGTAGATTCAGTGGTGATGGACAGTGCTCATAAGACACCTGAAGAATTCTGCAATATTTTGAAACAAAGAAATTGTGTTCACAAGAAGAGAAAATAAACAAAGCAAGGATAGTAAGAAATTTTTGTAATCTGAAATGCAGATAACAAGATGAGCTGTATCCGTAACAAAAGCAGGTGAGTGGAGCTAATATCCCATGCTTCTGCAGGCTGGACACATCATCCAAATCATTTGTTGGGAGATGACAAATCTTTGATTTTGAGAGCAATGGCAAGTGGCATTATATTTTGTATTTCCTGACACAGCGTGATTCTAAGAATGTTTCTTACTTCATATGGGAATGATTTCAGGATGCTAGCGACATAACATTCAGGGAATGAATGGTCTAAAATTTCTGTAAACACCAGAATCAAGGCATTTATGAGTTTTAGTAAAAATTTTATTGAAGTCTGGTCATGTTGGCATATTGTGCATTTTAAATGTAAATTAGATTACTGGCAGTAGATTCAATTTAGTGGTAAAATGTAAAGAAAACAGTTGGGCTACAGATGAAACAATAATGTAGCTGTTCTTTAGTTAAGAGAACAGTGAAATCCAGAAACAAATGGTGTTTGGGAATATTTATGGTAGAGGAAATGTGCTGCATACAATTAACTTTGTCAATTATATGCAGCACAGTAGTTTTTGTTCAGCTTTGAAGAGCAGTTTCTGATAGTGAACATATGATAGCATGAATGGATGGCTCTGAGGGTTTCCAGTGGGAACAGAAAACCTTTCATTCTTACCTCCCTTGCTGAAATCCAGTCCAGGCTGTGAGTGAGGAATGCTGATGGCTTTGTGTATACAACCTGTTAGATATGACAGACACCAGGTCTCCTCTCCTCCTCTTCCTCCTCCCTTTACACCATTTCAGGTGCAAATGTGTGACTGAAAAGGGCCATAAGAACTGGCACTATGATGGCAACTCTAGGGGAAACCCAGCTGGGGTGCTGGCATTTGGCTCCTTTTTTACCAAGGTATTCCCTGGTGGTAGAATCCCTTGTTTTACTGAGCTACCAGTAAACTCCAGAATATGCTGGAAAGAAAATCTGTCCTCAAAGGAGCAATGGTACTGAGGAATTATGGTTTTTCATGTACAGCAATCATTGCAGCTGGTAACTGGCTGGACTGGTGCAGAGCTGGGAAATTACAATACTATTATTTAATTTAGTCAAATCTGTTCTGGATATATAGCAATTAAAATAGATTAATTCTTTACACACATTTAGGATGTGCCCCACTGCCCCAGAATTACTTCTGTTATTAATTACAAAAAGGTAGGTTAACAAGGGAGTGAAATAGGTGAGAATTCACCCTCCCATACCATCCAGTTTGTTTAGATTAAAGCCACCAGGGCATTGTCTTGCTTGTGACAGACTCTGGGGCTAAAATCCTGTTCTGTGATGAACTTTGCTTTGTGGCTACTGCCACAGTGGCAGAAGTTAAGGGCTTCTCAGAGACAAATGTGGACAAAGGCTACTGAAACAACACTGGGGGCTGGCCTAGTGTGATGCTGACAGCTGGTTGGTGTCTGGGAAGGAGAAGAAGGGACAATAACCTAGGAAAAGAGGCAGAAATATCCAGAGCTTTGTCAGCCAAAACAAGTGCCAGGGTCGGGTCTGTGAGAAGCAGAGAAAATGGACAAAGTTTTCAGCAAAGTGCTAACTGGGCAGCATTTTGAGAGCTGTCTCCTGCTCTGCTGGCCTCCCAAAGCACGGTGCTTTACAGGATCCTCAGGTGGGTCAAGGAAACACAAAATGACTGCCAACTCCTTCTTATTGAAAAACCTAGAAGACCATAACATTTGTTCAGCTATTTGGGTCTGAAAGTGAAATGCTATTTTGTCTACTTGACAGCTTTTTGTCTAATTTTTCATAAACCCTCTGGGGTACTGCGCATTTGTATGTGTTGACAATAGCTAGCACAAACTCTGCTGAAGCTTTTGTGTAGCAAACTGTCCTGCAGGAAGTTAAAAGATGAGTAAATTTTCCAGCTGTTTGCAAGGCTGGAGTGGATCAGGGGTTTGCTGTTGCACCTTGAAGAGGCATTGATTGGGTGCTGCCATGGCCAACAGCACTCCCACCATCAAAGCCCTACAGAGGCACAGGGAAAACTGAAACACAAATAACATTAAATTGCTGGTTGCTGGTTTTGTGATTGGAACAAGAGTAACTGCACATCACACTGAGCCTCTGAGATCCAGTGTGACCATAATAAATGTTCAGAAGACCATAATAAATTCCTTGGCAAAGTCATCTGGCTGCTGCTAGACCCCAATCTTGAAGGACGTGTCTGCAGCCTGTGCCTGTGCCCTGCCTGGGATCTCACAAGCCATGGTTGGAGTAAAACCTGGCCAGACTGACACCAGCTAGGACTCTGCCAGTGACTTTATCATTAAGGCACAAGTTTGTGGCTGTTGTAGATGCTTTTTATTCTCCAATGTCACTTAAAAGGCATGGAGGAGGAGCCTGAGGAATGTTATGACAAGATACACAGCACAAGGAGAGCATGAAACAGTGCATAATTAGGAGACACTTTGAAAGGCTTCCCTCGCCTTCATAGCTACTAGAAGTAGTTTACATCTTTCTATTATAACTTTTGAAGCAATTAGTTTTTTATTCATCTGGTTTTATAATGAGAAGTTATGCTATCGGTTATTTTTTATTATTTGAAAACTAGAAGGCAGTGTAAGAAATCTTGCAAGAAAGAACATCTCCTCTTCAGTGTACTTAAGCCCATTTTTGTCATAAGGTTCAGAGTTCATTAGTGGGAGAAGTTTCCTCATCAGAATGAGTAGCAAACAGTTGAAATGAAAAAAAAAGGTGAAAACCTCAAATGAAACAGAAAGTTTTAATACAAATACTATTTGTCTGCACTGTTTTTAAGAGCTTCCTTTGTGTGCCTCACTGTGATTTAGTATTGTGTTGTGTTGCAAAACTTCAGACTACCTTCAGCTTTCACTAGGATTTTGAAATATTGCCAGTTATTCTTCCTTATCATTAACAGTTATATTTTTAAGAGAAAAATATGTGCTTTTTGACCTTGATCAGGGTAGTGAGATAGATATGTCATGAAAAAACCAGCACAGCTGGTTGGCTGAAACTAGTTTTGCTTTTGGATTCCTGTTGTCAGGTCCCATGCCCAGGCAGTCCTGTTCCAGTACTTCCCTGGGTGGCTGCAGCCTCTGTGATGCCACAGCTCTTGTGAACTGGTTGATTTTTTGGGGAAAGCCTTCAAGCTTGGGTATGACGCTTTTGTTCCCTCCAGCTCCCAGCTCTGTACTTTTTGGTCAGCACAACTTTCATTGCTTTCCATCATGCACCAATTGAATTTATTTTGGCAAGAGTCTCCAATATCTCCTCTCAAGAGGGAAGCTCAGTTCAGCGATTAAACCCTGTCTAGAGATTTGGGAGGATGAATTCAGTGTTTTGCTCTCCCATTGTTTTCTGTGTGCCTTTGGCTAAGTCACTGAAGGAGGAGGAGGAGGAACAGGAGGAACTCATCTCATATGGCTTCAGCTGTTACAAATTAGATGTCTAATCTGAGTTTGTGCTGCCTCTGTGGTCAAGGGAGAGAGACAGGCACCTCCAGGGGTAGACTCATCCCTTTCCAATGTGTCTGCTCTCTCAATAGGTAGATCAGCAACTAACTGAGACTCTCACCCTTCATTTTCAGATGCCTAAAATAAATCAAACTGGGTCCCGCACATAGTCTCTCTTTTCTGGCTGTTACACAGAAGTGAAATTAAGTCCATTTAAAACAATGCAATGCTATGGCAATGGAAATTGCTCAAAAACAAGGCCAAATTGGAAAGCACTGGCTGATTTTTAGACCAGACCATTTATAAATACTTGAAAAGTAAATGTGCCTCTTGATCTTTTAATGTCTCCTAACTCCTATAAAAGTCATAGGAATTTTTGAAAATCTCACCAAATGCCCATCTGTGCTTTCAGGTGTATAAACACTTATAAACCCCCATCCCACTCTTATTAGGAAAAGCACTATCCTAAAACACATCCAGGCCTCCAAGTAGCATTTTCCCTGGCTTCTGCCCCTCATCCCTCCAGACATCCCAGCTTCCATGCTCTGTGGGTCTTGTCCCTGGCAGCAGAGGTAGTCTTGGATGAGGATTGTATGTGACACTCCAGTTCTTCCCTGCTGGTGGATAATTCATGGGGATGAGAGCTGTGGCTGGGCTGGGGAGAGAATCAGTGAATCATAACAGCCTTTCCACTTCAGCTGAACCCTGTGGAAACTTGGCATGGTGGGGAATCTCAGACCTAAACCATATTTTATTACTTGGAGTTGACAATTCAGCTGTGACCATGGAACTGGCAAGTTATAGACACAATGCACAACATGTAAATTTAATTTGTCCTTTCTTTTGGGCTGCCTAGCATCTCTCATTCCTTGTTGAGCATTTCCATCAAGACCAGCATGGTAAGAGTTAACACATGGTCTGGAAATTTATGTACATATGTGTGTTGGGACCCTTCCTCCTTTTTGGTTGTCCCTTTCCTTTCCTTTATGTGAACAGACTTGTTTGCCATCCCCAAGAGTGCAAGAGGCAAAGGTGAGGGGAGAGCTGACAAACAGGGAAAATAATCCCTTTGCCCACCCCTAGTGGAAATTCTGTTAGCTACAACATGGCAGCTGAGACAGAACAACTTAACCCAACCAAATCTCTTTTATTATGTTCCTGTGTTTATTTTTCCTCTGCATTTATGACTTAGCATGTTGGTTTTGGTGTGGAAAGGACTCTAAAGCTGTAGATATGTGTTGTAATTATACAAATTCCTCTGCATGGAGTCTGTTAAAAAGGTTGATCTATTTTTATGAGGACACACACAAATACTCATTTTGATGGACCTCATTGGCATTTATTGCAGGCCTGCCACTACTAAAATTTAAAGCCAACCTCGTAAATTTTATGGAAACTACATACTGCAATTATTAGCCCGAAGACCTCCTGTCTCGCAGGAATGAGTCAGAATTTGCTTTCCATGTACACTGTGGTTTACACCTGAAAGAGATTAGTTGGGACCACCAGTAGCTTGAAAACCTAATCTCCAGTATTTTGTTTCCAGTTTAGCTCTGAAAGATACTCCAGGTGTTCTCATTAATTAGTCATTGTAAGTCACTGTGTCACTATTGTGCATGGAATAGCTATTTTCCTTGGGCACATTTTCTGCAGGAGTGTTTTAAATTAAAAGTTGGTTTATACACTTTTTAATGTTTAGAAACAATTCTTGTGACTGGTGAAAATGAACAAAAACAAACTCTAACAAATCAGTTTAGAAGGACAAACTCTTGAACTTGAATGTTTCCTGTAATGGTTCCACTTTACAGAGTTTAACTGAGCACATTGCTAGCATAGTGGAGAATCCAGCTAAATATCATAAGCAGATTTTGCCATTTTTTTCTGCAGAAAAATTCCCACTTTCAGGAATTTTCCATAAGTCTTAAAGACCATGTAGTAGGTAATATTGTTGTCCTTGTGTCCTTGTCTTATTTTATAGTCACACACACTCAGAGATTAAGTGGATTAAACCTACTAGTACAAGGAATCAGTAGGGGAACATGAGAATAAATGTAGATGGATGATAAGGTTTAACATAAGCAAAGCACAAATATTCATTTGTGTGTTGTGTGGTTTTATATGGTCCTGCAGATAAACTTTGCTAAAACTTTATTCACTGCTTGGGACTGATAAGTGAGATGCTTTCTTAAAAAGGGCAGCTCAGTTGACAGCAGGCAAAACATTGTTAGAGAGAACTTGTGTGGGATCTAAAAACCATGAGTTATGTTAATTAGGTAGCCCATTATGATGAAGTTTTAGAAAAAAAATATTAATTTAAAGTGCTCTCATCCTTCATTTCAAAAAACTCTTTGTTCTTGGTCAGATTATTTGAAGCCGAGCCAAAGGAAAGAACTCAAAGGAAAGGATTTGAGCTGCCCAGAGAAGTGAAGGGGAAGTTACTTTGTTGAGAATACCTTGGGTCACAAGGAGAACAGGCATCCACTGAGTATTGGTTGAATTACTGCAGTAAAGGAAAAAAATAGCTATATCTTATGGCTGTGGAGGGGAAGAATAACTCAGTAAAGCACCAGCTCACATAGCATTCTAGAAAATAGATTTGCTAAGGAGCTTACCCTTGGAGCACAAGAATGCCATGATGATCAGTCATGATGTTGCAGTTTCACAGGTGGAGATGCAGTCATCCAGAGCTGGTCTTTAGACTAAGGGAGATAATAAAGAAAAACAACTCTGAATAGACATCTTCAGAGACCCAGGCAAAGGGTAGGTCTATGAATCATAGTGAAAACACCTCAGATTAACTGAAGTAATTGCTAAGGGAAAAGGGCTTAAAGTAAAAAGCTGAACTGAAGATGAGCCTGAGAAAACATTATTTACTGGTGTCAACAGACAGAGAATTATAGAACCACTGAGATTGAAAAAGACTTCTAAGACCATCTAGTACAACCATTAACCCAGCACTGTCAAGTCCACCATGTTCCTAAGCACCACATCCACTCATTTTTGGAACACTTTCTGGGCTGGTGAATCTGACACTTCCTTGGGCAACCCATTCCATGCTTGACCACTCTCTCCATGACAAAATGTTTCCTAACATCCAACGCAAACCTCCCCTGGCATAACATGAGTCAATTTCCTCATCCTATTGCTTGCTTACTTGGGAGAAGAGACCAGTCTCCCTCTTGCTACAACCTCCTTTCAGGTAGTTGTAATCATTTGTTTTTGTCATTGCAAAATCTAAGGAGCTCATCAAGAAAATGAGACCTAAAATGATGAACTTTCCTGGCCATACTGATGCATTTTAGGGTGAGGATGTGCAACATGGCCTCCCAAAAGAAGCAGGTAGACCTGATTCTGCACAAGTATTTCAGTCTTTGCTGGGGGATGATAGGAAGTGGGGCATTGTAGAAATGATGTTATTTTCAGAGAATGAGTGCTGCGTGTCCACAGGAAGCTCAGTACCAAACAGAGCAAACAGATGTTCCTTTGCAGCCTATGGGGAGATACCAAAGACCTCGACAGGCGTGGAGCTTCACAGACAGCCTGCTCTTCACCTAGTCAAATAACCATGGAATAGAGTTGGAAGGGCCCTTTAAAACCATCTAGTCCAATCCTTCTGCAGTAAGCATCTTCAACAAGATGAGGTTGCTCAGAGCCCCCGTCACTTTTCCGGGTAACCTGTTCCAGTGTTTCATCACTCTTTTTGTAAAAAAACGTTTTCCTTACATCAAATCTAAATCACTGTCCAAGTCTAAAATGTTACCCCTTGTCCAATCCCTACAGGCCCTGCTGAAATGTTTGCCCTCACCTTTCTAGGATAGGTAGGGAGAGCTATCCTCAGCACTGCAGGGAGCTCAGAGGTGGATGTTTTTGGAGCCCGTGTCCTATGCCCCACATTCACCCAGAGCCCTGTTCTGAGCCCTCAGAAGCCTTCTCTCTACCTACAGGCATGTATGCATGCTGGTGGGTGTGGCTGTACGTGTTGTCATGCTCTTCACTTTCCTGACTTCCAAGGCTGTCCTTCAAGCAGTGCTATGTGCTCTTGTGTCAATATAGAGAAATCCATTGAATAAAATCATATAATTGCTGTTTTCTTCTCCTGCAGGAGCGAGACTTGCTTGTTTTTGCTCTGTGGTCTCTTGGAGAGAGGACTAAAGGAATCTTGTGTCCCCTAACCATAATGCACATTAATTCACCCATGCTGGTTGACCCTGTGGCCCAGCCCCTCACTTTATGATGTTAGTCTGTCCTGTTAGGTCAGTGGGTGCAGGCAGCAACTCACTGACACAAGGAGTTTATCCCTTTTTAAGCTGTATCTATTCTTGTGTGTCACTGCATCAAATACTTGAGACACACACTTGAGATTTTCCTCACTGTCATAAGAAGTATGAATGTTTTATTACACACTGCTGAGTTTTCCACTTAGCAAATGACTATTCAAATATGGCACCAGACTCATCAAACTTCCTGCACAGTGAAACAGATAAACAGAGATGTTGCCCTTTTCAACTGAAATGCAAGAAGACATTATGAGAAAAGCCTTTCTCATATTTAAATATGAAAGAATATTGCTAATTCCATGTGCTGTTGCTTGAAAGAGGGGGATGCTTTCTATTGACCTATAGAGAGATATTGTGATGATCTGTGATGTCCAATGAGTGATATTTTCTTCTTCTCCTGCTGTTAGGCTGAATATTTAAAAGCCTTTTTGACACACAGACAGGACTTTTCTTTGTATGAATTCTTCTGAGTAGTCTCAGAGTTTCTGTTTCACCTTGAAGAGTTTCAATTTGAGACCTCATAAATCTTTTTTTTGACAAAGAAAGGGACGAAAAATCTGCAATCAGCTTTCTTTCAATGTAACAAATTTAACAGGTATCCTGGCTCTAGCTGGATAGGCCACAGTTGCTTGTGAAAAGAAGCAAGTGCATTTTGCTTTTTCTGAGATTTCAGAAGTAGCTTTATCTAAGTGGAGTGTTGTCTCTTTAGTTTGTAAAAAGTCAAGGTATTAAAATGCACAAATTCAAATGGAATTTGCACTATAATATGCTTTAATTTGATTTTACATTAGATTTCAGCTCCTCATCTTTTCATGATAGCTATTGAAAAGATGTAATTTTATTTTGAAGTCTTAAATTTTACCTTTGCTATGTTCCAATACAGGGAAATTGTGGTGGGAAAAGTTATAGTGCAGAGTTGTGGACACATGCAAATTAAGTTTTGACTTTGATTATATTTTCTTGCACTTGCTATTTGAGATGTGCACTCGTTCTATTTTTCTTTTCATAGAATATTTATCCTGATGTCTATCACTAAATAATTGCTTGGTGTCTAAAGCTCTTTTCACATGACAGGCAATTCAGAACCTTGATCAAGGTCAATTGTTAAGGTGTCGAAATCTGAAAATTTAATCATCACCAAGAGTAAAATGATATTCAGAATTATACCTCTAAGAAAAGCCACTATTTACCAAGAAAAGAGTTTTTATATCCAGTGATCATAGTAATTTCTAAAGTGGAGCATCTTAGAATCTACTTTGACTTATTCACTTGAGAAAATGGCTGGCTATTCATTCACTCAGAAAATTCTGGACAGCTAGTCAGAAAAAAAGAGAAAATCCAGTCTGATTAACAGTAACTCAGGTTTTGTCTACAACTCTCAGAAACTTGATGCCTTGACCAGAGTTCGGTGTGGCTCATACAATTGCAATGCATTGCAAGTCCTTGCCCTAAAATTGGCCCCAACTAAATCAAGAATTCACAGTCACTTTTGATATGATTGGTGTGAAATGGTGCTAGCCAATCTGTGGTCTTCCACAGAGCCAAATTTTCCTCCTTGATCATCATGTGCTCACACAGGGCTTTAACAGCTTCTCATGATGCCGATAATTCCGGCCCACCAGATAATTTCAGCTGGTTCACCTGACAGTTTTGAACCCACCTCTGTCATGGCTCGAGATTTCGGATGGTTTATTGCTCAGACTAGATCAGTGTGGGGGAATCCTGTGTGCAGTTACATTCAGCAATGAATTGAGGTCTGTGAGTGACCAGCAGGCCACAGGGACTTGTCAGCAGTTTGGCAAGAGCTCTGGTTCCCGATGGGGAGCTGCAGATCATCTGATATCACTGTGCTGCTCTGGGAGCAGTTCTGGCCTCTGTTTGGGTTGTACAGTCACTGCAAAAGGCACAGGTCAATGTCCTACTACAAAAGTAATGCATTTGATTGCTTACCTAGGAGCTCAAAAGCACCTCAGATCTCACCTACTTGAAGCTGTAAATATGCAAATCCCATGCTCCATCCACTGGAAACCAAAGAACTGGCATATCTAGAGGCTATATATAACTTCAGCAAGAAAAATACCAGTTAGGTACGCTGGGCAGCCTGGAGCAATCCCCACCATGTTCCTGGAATAATCTCTGCTTCTTAGTGAGTGTATCACAAGTTCTTCAGATGTTTTCATTTATTTTTCTTTGTTAATTTTTCTCAAATTTTTAAGGGAAGGACATGTCAAGAACTTACTTGGGGATTGTCAGATCCTTTGTTGCTCAGTGGATGTTGAGGCTTCCCTCACAGCTTTCCAAGTCTCCTGAGAAGATATCTCTGATACCTTTTGATACCTCAGAGAAGGCAGAACAGCACAGTGTCATGATGGCAACTGAGCTGTTGAGTAAGCACCCAGCATGTGTTGCCTCTGGAATTAGCAAGCAAAACTGAAGACGCCACACAAAGATGCAGCACTGCCAGTGCTTTATAACAAGACCACTAATCTATTTGTTCCTGGTACCCAAGGGCCTGCTTCAGCACAAATAGAGAGGAACCCATTTTCTAGGCACTTTTCATGGGAGATCTTTACTGAAGGTGGTGCCAGAATGACTTTGTTAACACCTGTCAGTCAAAGGTGTGATTACAAACCAGATATCTCAGATAACATGCAAAACAATCCATTTGCAAAACCTAGCATCATTAATTACTCCAAGTATTTGAAGAATAACGTTAGTAGCTCTCTGTTAATGGACCTAATCAGCTAATAGATCTTGAGCACAGTAGTTTAAAGCTTGCTTATGTATATTTGTAAAAACCTTAATCACATCCTGGACTGCAGTGAAGGTTGTGCAATAAATTCAGTAGTAACACTTAAAGCAAATACCATCATCATGGTTCCAAGGGAGAAAAAAAAGTGAAAATTTCTTCTAATGGTGTAGAATTGAAAATGAAAACTTCAACAAACATCTATCTTGAGGATGAAAAGGAGATTTTATTAATCATAATCACATCTGATCTGCATCCTCACTCAAAGTAGGGTTAATTTTATTGCTCAGGTTTTTTATCAAGTTCTCCGAGTATGCAGATGCTTCAATCTCTCTGGGCAACAGTCATGCGAGGAATTTTTTTTCTTGTATCTAACTGAAATTTCTCTTGTTGCAAATTCTTTGCTGCCTTTTGGCATCTTCTGTGCACCTGGGAGAAAGGTCTTTCTCCATTTCCTTTATAACTACGAAGTTAAAGGAAGTAATTAGGTTTCCTATAAGCCTTCTTTTCTCTAGGTTAAATAAACCCATTTCTCCCCTTGTACATCATGTCCTTAATTTCATTAATATTGTTGGCCCTCCACTGGATAGTTGCAATTCTTTCTCATACTGATGGGCATCAAACTGGACACAGCACCCTCTGTGTGGTCACACTTGTGCCTAAGGGAGAAGAATAATCTCACCCACTGAGTTGCACACTGCACTCACTAACACAGCCCAGCACGTGGTTATCATTCCTTGCTCAAAGAGTGCCCCTTACCTCAAATACACCACTTAGGATATTTTCTTTCCTGCAAAGTCCCATTAAATATGCATCAATGGGAGAGGGGAGAAAAAGGAAGGACAGGGAAACAAATTTTTTCAAAGTCCATCTTCCTTTAAGGACACAAAGGCAACGGTGGTAAAGAAGGCTGGATGCCCTTCTGAAGGCATCAGATTTCTTCTCTATGCAGAAGTATGTTATCTCTGTTTGCAAATTTGGGCTTAAAAATATAGTAAATACTAAATCACTTGACTTGCCCAAAATCACAAAAGAAATTTATCAAACTGAGAGCCCCAATTACCTTGTTCAGTCTTCAGTTCAGACTTCAATGTCACTCTTAATCTAAAAGTAGTACAGATCAGACTATTCAAAATGTTTCTGTGGCTGTTTTCTCTTATTGTCCCACTACTGAAATGTTGGTATGAATACTTTTGGCTTGGAACATAGAAACACACCGACAGCCATGAAAGACTTCCTTCTGAAAAAAAAGTGTTTCATTTTCTTTTAGATTATTTGTTTTTTTCCCTTTGGTAGGCATTCAACCATTTTTACTAGGTCTCTTCTTGTCACCTTAAATTAAATCCATAAAAATGTCAGAACATTAGTGACCAAAATTATTTTCTCATCCACACTGTGGTTCTATTGGGAACTTTTCCCTAGATGATGCTATTTGAACCTGAGTATTGACAATAAATTTATTGCCTGTAGAGCTCCAAATGTGTGATGTGTTTTCCTTCCTTCCTGGCTTGACACTTGCAACATTTTCCCTTTCTGGGAAAATATTGCCACCCACAAAGCACTTTCCTCCTTTCAGAAGAAATGCTGTGCTTCTACTGTAGAAGGGTCATGTAAGGTAAAACATCAGGATGAAAAGTCAGATCAGAGCCATAGAAGGATGGAACAAGAATCATATTTCAGAAAAATAGTCAATTTCCCTTCCTCAGTCTTTGATATATAATTGATTTTTAGCAAATGAAGTTTGCTGTCATGGCTATGTAAATTGCTCTGTTATGAAAAAACTGCCAGATTACTCTCAGCCTACCAGTGTAAGTACCAAATGTAGAGGTATTAATATGAAAAAAAAATGGTTTAGCATGAACTATTTTGTGTTCTACAAGAATCATATTCTGAAAGCAAGACTACAAGAGTTCTTCCAACATTCATCATTTTATTACAAGTCTCGTGATGTTTGGTGTTTTGCCATAAAGCTCCAACTCCTGGAGACATCTCATTGCCTGTGATTCTCAGCTTTCATGGAAAAGCTGTGTCTGTAGATCTTGTAGTTGCAGAGAAAGTTCTGCAAGTTGGAGCCCAAAAGACTTAAAGCAAAGGTAAAGGCCAAATACTTTCAAATTCAGTTTTTAAGTTAAACTTAACTGTCCTAGGTTTTGACCAAGAACTTCTGAGTTTTGAGGCTGATAGTAGACCAGCTATAAAGTTTCTGGGCTAAAAAAATGTTTCATAAATTTAAATATATTAAATAGTTTTGTATATTTATGTATATATGCACACTTATAACTATAACTACAAACCACAAATTTTTAGATCTTTATGTTTGCTGCTCCAGATTTAAGTCATATACTACTGACTTCACAGGTAGAAGTGTCCACAAAACCAGAGGGGAACAGGGTGTTTTATGGTCAATGCAGATTTAAGCCCTGGTATATTTGTATATGTAACAATATAAAATATAGAAATACTAGCAGAATTTTGCATAAAATAATTTTGATAATTAAAACTTAATCTGTGTTTACAGGGTTTTTTTAATTTTTAAAATAGAAAAATTCATTAGTCATGCACCATGAAAGGAAAATCTTTTAATTTTGGCTGTGTGCACAGAGTGCATAGGAATGGCTAAGGAATAGGTGGGGAAGGGTGATGGATATAATAGATTCACTTGAAGGATGCTCTGAAATGTTTTAATTCCTATTCAGTAAAAAGTGGTCACAATCATTTGTGTTAATGAAAGGGTTTGTAAAAAACAAAAAACAAAAACAAAAACCCAAAACAAAAAAACAACCAACCAACCAACCAAAAACCAAAAACCACCACCAACAAAAAAGAAGTTAAAACTCTTATTATTGGTTCCTGCAGGACTTGTTTTCTGTTCTCCAATAAGAGAATAAAAGCAATAACGTGTACCCAAGGTGGTTTGTCATCCAGAAGGAATAACAACCAGCAAGAAGAACAAAAAAGCACATGCTTGCAAATGATAAACATGCAGGAATGTGTTTGTCTTCAAATACTAAAACAGTTCAGAAATAACTTTTGATTGAAAAATTCATAAATTACTACAGTGTTTTATTTCAACCTTTATTCAACTGTGTATGTTTATATTACACCAATCAACATTTAACTCAGCTCATGATCCTGCCACGCTCTATTTATACTTATGTATCTATATCAGATAAAGGCTTTACAACTATGTGGTGAGTTCCAGTCATGCAGTTCTGATTTTGTTAAATTTGCTTGAAGAACTAAGCAAGGGATATACTGGAATAATAATTTTTAAAAATTTCTTGCTAGAAATAGAGAAATTCAAATATCTGGGTAGAATTGGTTTCAAACAAAATGTATCTCTTCTTTTCTACTGCTTTTTTTAATACCAACATAATTATAGCTAGTTTTTAAAATTGGAATTGTAGTATAGGCAACGCCAAACCAAACAGAGGTGGCTACAGGGTTTTGATCATTTTCTCTGGTATACATGAAGATCTACCTACTGTACTTATTACAATAGCTACTCAGAGGAAGGCAGAAATGCCACGTTGTTTGTACTCATCAAGCTTCACAAACATCAATTAAGAAGCTGGCTTTTGATTCCCATCACCCTTCTTCCTCCTTCCCCCATGAGTTTTGTGTCTTAATTAAAATGGTCAAAGGGAATATTGGAGGAGAAAACTTCCTCATATGTATATCTCTATATGCACATATATACACAAATTCATAGGCATATATATGAAAGCACTCACAGATACACAAACACACATACACACACATATATACACACTCAGAGGGTGGCTGGGCACTGAACAGGCTCCCCAGGACAGTGGCCACAGCACCAGCCTGACAGAGTCCATTAAGCTTTTGGACAATGCCCTCAGGCACATGCTGTGACTTTTGGTGATGGTACTGTGCTAGGAGCTGGACTTTGATGATCTTTGTGGATCCATTCCAACTCAGAGTATTCTATGATTCTACACATAAATGCACCTGTATGTATATATGTTGCAGAAAAGGAATATTGTCCTTCTGTGTCCCCAGTCCCGCTGGTAAAGGTGTTGAAAGGTGTGATGGGGGTCCCAGCAGCACTGGCTGCTGGTGGCAGTGAAGATGCACCGTGTGTCAGGCTGCCACCAGAGTCCTGCTTGTGGTCAGACCAGTTCCTGCAGCAATGACAGACAAAAGCTCTTAAGGTTACCTGTTTGGTGTGTCCAGGAGGAAGCTCTTTCCCATGCCAGGATTCAATCACAGAGTCCCAGATTGCCTCAGCTCTCCCTTGTGGGGGCTCAGGGGCTCCAGCACCACAGAGTCCTTTTGAAGTCCTGCCTGCAGGCTCTGTCTGGAGCATGGGATTGCACATTTTGAGATCAAAGCCTTACACAGCCACTTACATCCAGGTGCAAACACTGATTCTCTATTTCTCTGCTCTTTTGATTTGTCTCTATGTCTATTGCTTATCTATTTCTCAGGTTTCCATTATTTTATTTTGCACTCAATATGTTAACACACTGGGTTTTGCTCCATTGAACTAAACTTTTCATCTAAATTTCCAAGAAGTTAATCCCATTAAGTTTTTTATTGTATTTGAAATATATTTGCCAAGGAAACAGTGTTTCTGTAATTTATAAATGCACTGCAGCACCTCTAGGAGACAACCATCTCTGTGTTTGGAACAGGATATGTTATATGGAAATTGAGAGAGAATTCGTAAGATTTATTTTCCACTATTGAAAGCTCTCAAGAATTTGATCTGAAAAAGAGATTATTTCTTTTCTTCCTGTGTCTAGTAGACAGTGTTATAATTTTTTAATAAAGATCATATAGCCTTGGAAAAGCATTTAACAAGCTTCATTGAGATATTACATTGCAAAGTTCTTCTACGAAAAATACTTAAATGTGGAAAATAATTTGAAATTTTGGACAAGCCACAGCTCACTTATTTGATTTTTTATGAAGTTACAAAATGTTGTCCCCAAATACCCTGATCTGCAATGATTAAACTTAGTCTTGTGTGGAGGCCTGGCACAAATTCTCTGCATCATAGCTTAATGATTTATTTTGCTTCGCCCTGAATTTGTCCCTGTTGAAGTCCAAATGTCTTCCAGGGGAGTTGGTTTGGATCATGTAGTCTGTGTGTGATTAAAAAAAATAAGTCTGCTTTGAATAAATGGAGCTGGGTCCAGGGCATGACAGGGCATGGCTGTGTGGGTGTGATGTTAAATACCTTTTTATTGTCAGATAGGATAGGTAACAGATACTGTGAGGTAGAGCTCAGCCCCATTGCCTGCTCCCAGAGGACTGGAAAACGAGGCAGAAAGCAGCCTGGCTGCTCCTGGGCTGATGCTTCTCCTTTCCACCCACTGGGGTTGGAATCCCTGGTGGGAAAGCTGTGTATGGGGTGACTGCTGGGGAGGGCAGGAGGGAGGGGAGGAGACAGGCAAACGAGACCCCAGTATTGCTGTGGATTCCATCTGAGTGTGCACATGGGTCCTTGAGAAGGTCCTGTGTGGCCCCTCCATGAGAGCCAGGTGCTGTTTAAGAGACCTTCAGGGCAGATCCAAGCTGTAAGGTTTCAGATCCCCTCCATGGGCTCCAGCAGGGCTGTGTGCAATGCACTGATTTGCCATCAGGAATAAGTTTCTTCATTCCCCGTCCCTTGAGCTGGATTATGTCATCATGCCAGGGCATTAACCTAGGGCTTGTACATCTAAATATATTTGATTTTGGGTTTTCTTCTCTTCTAATGTTACAGCTTTGCCTGTAGTTTATAAATACTCCATTTAAGGAGCTATTTAGAAGTAACAACATTCCTGAGCTCAATCCAAGAATTGAGCTAATTATGGCTCCCCTTCAAAAATCTATTTCCACTCTCTCTCCCAAGGCCTTCTCTCCCCTATGGTCAAACAGATTGAGGATAATAAAGTGCAAGAAACTCCTACCTAAATAAACAGAGGAATTAATTGGATACACTGTCGCTGACAGATTAGCAAATCCCAGTCTTGCATTACTTATTTATGTGAGTCATCCTGCTGTGTGGAAATATTTGTGTAATGCCCTGATTTAGAAGAACTATATTCAAAACCCACAAAACAGGAGGTTTTTTCCGGCATCTTCCCTAAATGGGATAAGGAAGAGTAACAAGTAATCTGTTTTAACTGCTTATTAGCTGACTAATGCAACTGGTGATAAATACAAAAAAGAAAGTTTCTGCTCATGCAACTTCAGAACCGCTGCATTAATTTTTCATTTTTTAATTCAAGAAAAGTCATGTCTTACAGTATCCTTGGGAGAAAAAGAAAAAAAAAAGAAAAAAAAAAAGAAAAAAAAAAAGCCTTCTCTGTTTATAGGCAGTGCAATTCCACATTCTTGGTATATGGAACACCAAATGTCCGGGGATAGCCAGCATCCTGGCAGAGCGCCATGCATCTTATTATATGGTAGGAGAGCCAAATTTCCTCCTGCACAGTATGTCTATAAATAAATTGCTTCTTCCCAAGCAATTAAATAGAAGCATTTTTCCAACCAGCACGCAAATAAAAGATTTTTTTCTTACTGCAAGTAATAGATAATTTATATTAGTTTAAAGTAGGAATTATTTTAACAATTATATCAAAAATGCCTTCTCCTGAGCTTGCACAGTGATGTAAAAAAAATGCAATGAAAAATTTTCTTTAAATGACATTTCGTCACTTTTAAGGATCTGGCACAAAGAAGTCATCCTTCAACTATCTGCAATTAGAGTGTTATATATACATTTCAGCAGGGCTGTTAAAGGTTGACACTGTAGTCTTGAGACTGCTTTTACATTCAGCCTGTAGCTTCTTTGAGATATTTGTGCAGTTTATTTACACAGTGCCTAGAAAAAATAATCTCATTATGTATATTGGTGGCTTGAAGAAGATATTAGAAAATAAATTGATATTTTGTGATTCTTGATCTAAAATCTGGATATCAGCAAATTGTCATTGAGCTCCTCATCTCTCACTCTTATTCAGAACATATGGTTGTATTTTTGTAGGCTTGACTAATAAGGTTATTGAAACAATGCGGGGAGGAGGTTGGGAAATCTTCACCTGGCTGCTTTGATAACTTAAATTTATTGTAATAATCAGTCTTAGAAGGTGTCTCTGCTTTTCAATCAAGATTGGCACTGTGCCACATCACCTCTTTCAGAAGTGAGAACCAAAAGGAAACCATAGTGGTACTACCCTGTTGAACCTCAAATATTGATAAAATTAGAACACTCCAACATGCAAAGTGTATCTTATTGTATGATTCCTTTTATTACACATGGAATGGCTTAGAAACCATGGGGAGACAAGGACTTTCTTTTTCCGGTCATCTAGAGTGACTAGGTAGTGTATTTACAACTTTTCATCTTTTTAAAAGGTTTTTTGAGAATGAATGATTCCAAGCTACCTTTTTCCCTTCTTGTTTTGTAACAAAATTTACATGGTTTTCCCCTTTAACTTCCTTCCTCTTCCATTATGAAAACTTTTTATATATTTAAATAATATCTCCCATTCAGAACTACCTCTGGAAGGAAATGTTTGCTGCAGAGGCATCCCATATGGTAAAAGAAGGATGAATAAGTTTTTTTTAATCAGAACTATAAATTAGATTGTTTTAGAGTCAGTATTAAAAACAACAGCTTGTTAAAAATGCTGACTATATTATTAAGCAGTGGAAGGAGTTAATATATTTCTTGTGAGTACTTTCTCCTGAAAACCAGTATTTTTTCATGAATTTTGATCTAGTGTGTGCAGCGTAGTTTCTCGTAGCTTCATCTGTTCCTCCCACTTTGAATGGGAGCCAGAAAGGTGTCATAGATAGAATTAAGTGGGCCATCTTTTCTTAAGACAAAGTATGTTCTTAAATAATAAATGATCCTGGCAAGTTGTTTATTACCAGCAGTTAATGATCTGTTTATTAGTTAAAGTCTGTGGCTGTTAACACTCTAACAAATCAGTTCACTCTGTTAAACAT
This sequence comes from Pycnonotus jocosus, assembly GCA_013400435.1. Taxonomy (NCBI): domain Eukaryota; kingdom Metazoa; phylum Chordata; class Aves; order Passeriformes; family Pycnonotidae; genus Pycnonotus; species Pycnonotus jocosus. The sequence goes on along the minus strand of VWYP01018219.1, from coordinate 45,609 downwards.
CAATTTTGAGTACATTATTGGTATTAACCATACAACAAACTAAAACAGTTGCAGACAGTTGATTTTATTGCCCTGGCAGTATTGTATAATAGGAGGCAAAGGTGTTCAGTAGGGTACTGCTGTGGATAGATTCAGTTACATTTGTTTGCATTGGTTAGCAACTCGTTTTTATTCACGGGGAATGTGTATTCTCTTTTCCCAAATGTCTCTCAAGCCGTTTAAAAGTCCTACATGCTCTAATTTCCATGTTTTTTAAGAGTGTAAGGATTACTTTTGTGTCTGTGCATATAGTTTGGAAAAAAAATAATTGGTGGCTTAAAAATTAACTTCTGGAAGATGTGTGGGATGAATAGCTTGCTTTAAAAAGTATAAAAAAAGCTCAGAATAAAATACTGCTAACAGTGCTTATTTGCCTGAGCAATTGGCACTAGATCAGCTGGTTTTTCAGACTAGTTGCAGCTACTGGGGGGAACAGACACAGACTGAGTTTGAAGATTCTGGTGTCAGCTCTGCATTAAGCTATGCTTCACTTACATCATGTTAAAATCCCACAAGCATCTTCAAAAAAATAAGAAGAGCTGGGATATTAGGTGATCTTGATGAGAACTCTCGGTCTTTAGTGGAATGGTGCTCCACAAGGTTTTGGCTCTGCCTAGTCCCAAACCATAAAATACATGGATTGCAATTTTGCATCTGATCAGGAAACAAAGCTGTAAAAGTAGGTTCACTCCTAGGGCTCAAGTAGTGGTAATAAGTCTGGCAAGGCTGGATAAATAGGTGTGAGAATTACATTCCAGCCCGCAAATTCAAGAGTTCAGATCTGTTCTTTCAATTTTGGCCCACTTCTCATAAAAGGTAGCTCTAAATACTTTCAGCATTTAAAAGTAATCCACTGATACATTGGCAGAGAGTAACCCCCAAAAGATTTTCTCTAAAATATATAAAAAAATACTTTTCTCCAATCTGCTTGACAACTAAAATATTTTTAGGGTTGTTTCTATGCTAGATTAATCAAATTGACCCAAAGCCCCAGTATTATTTCTCTCCTTTCTGGAGGGGCTGGTTCAAATTTTATTTGGATCTTTCTTAATTGAGTTGACTTCAGCTAAAATCAACCTAGTTAAACCAGAAATTGGTGGTTCATAGTGCTTAGCTAGTGCAAAGACTATCTAAAAATACTATTTAAAATTAAATCACACTAACATTATATTGATAATTTACAACTTGCTTGGGGTAGAAAAAAATACTGGAGAACGTGTTGTACCACCACAACTCTAGCTGTGGTCTAAAAGGTCAGTACAGAACAAGAATTCAGTAACAAAAGTCACACTTTGGACCCTGAACAGGAGGATATCTAGCAGAGCTTTCTGTAATGGTATTAAAGTGTTCAGCTCTTTTCATGTTTGCCAACCAATTTTAATGCCCTGTTGAAGGAGGAATAGGAGGACCTGTGGTTTACACCCAGTGTCAACAGCAAGGTAATTTCCCTAAGAGTAAGTACTGCTTTCCTGAGAGTTTTAATTACCCTCGAGGTCCTGTGGTTTTCATCCAGACTTGCAATTAGCCAGTTATCCCACAGGAAGGCATTTGCAATGTAATCTGAATTAAAACCTAATCCAACTCCTGTTAAAACCAAAGGAAATGTAGATTTGCTGAAATTCTCTCTCAGTTTGTTGCCAGTGTAGCTGGTTTAGGGGCTTGAGCTGCTGCAGCTTCCCTGTCACTCAGGGGCCACCTACCCTGCTTCAGAGCAGTCCTAGAAAACAAAGCAGAAAGAGGGGAATGAGGGCAGCTCAGATCTCACCTTGGCTAGGCAGTGGCACAAACTTTCCCACTTGCCTCTGGGAACACTAAATCATATTTTAATCTTGCAAAAAAGCAGCAGATTTTATAGACCAGTGCTACAGAAGTGATCGTATCTGAAGTCATGTTGCTCGCTGCAGCCCTTGAGGATTACTGCCTGCAAGTTTCTGCAGTTGGCATTCTGAGTTTGTGTGCATTATAAGCACAGCATGATTACACAGAGTCAGACATACCCAAGGAAATCTGTGGTGGTTGCTATTTGGTGGATTCTTAATGCTAGAGATTTGAATGCACTGGCACTTGCTTCTTGCCTGAAATGTAGTGATTGCTATGTATGTTTGGGGGTGTTCATATATTAATGTCCTGTGTAGGATGGTGTGGATGTTAATGTGTTTCCCTTTCCTGAACACCTTTTACTGTCCCTCACTCTGCCCTGTTTATACAGTGCCACAGAGCAATGAGTGGTTTTAACAGAAAAACCTCCAAGTTGTTTCTGGTAGCATATATTTTTTCTTATCAATGCTTCACTCTGAATCGCTCTACAAAATGCAGCCAAATGCCAAAACAATAGACTCCTCCCATACTTTTACTTTCCTTCAATCTGTAAGAGCAAGGCTCCATTTAAATCCCTCTAAATGAATATTGTGAATGACACATGAGAGAAAAGCATGTATTTTACCAGTCAGGCTTGAGGGTGTTTGGAATCAGCCCTCAGTTTCAAGTGACAGATAGACGGCAGCCAGACTGACAGAGCAGAGGGAGGGAGAGAGGGAATTTGTATAGGCTGGACAGGTCAATGGGACTCAAGCAACCCACAGGAAAGGAAATATAAAAATTATGCCACTTTATTCCCCATGGTTCTTTCTCTTTATGAACAGCATTTGTATTATTGCATCCACTCTCAGCACAGAATTGCTCTACATCCAGTAAGCAGACAGAAAATTCAAATGCATTTTCAGAATTAAAGGTGTCACATTTGCAGTTGCTAGATTTTCTCATCTGGATTTTAATGGAGAGACAGCACCAGTTCAATGATTTCAGAATAAGTGTATTGGTGGAATTGCTGTGCACAGTCTAACTCCTGGATTGCTTAAGAGTAAATGTTTTAATTTTCCTCCTTGAGCCTTGAGACTGCACAACATGCAACATAACCCAGTGTGGAATATAGTCCAGAAATTTGGGACACAGCCTGAAGATTGTTTGTGTATCACTCCCTCTTTGAGGACAGAGCAAGCAAACGGCATGTCAATGCTTTTGTTAACCACAGCCAGTTCTGAAGTCAAGGCATTCTGTGCACCAGAAAGTCAGATTTCTTTCAACATAGCTCTTTCCAGAACTTGATGTTCATGTTTAAATCATTTTATAATTAGGAATCCAATTGTTGGGGCCAGAGCATAGACTAGGGAATATTTGTACAAAATACTTAAATTATTCTTTGGTTTCCGTGAATCCTGCTAATGTTTCCACACAGGCCAGTCTCCTTTTGCTGAAATAGGGCAGGTTGAGGTTAGGAAAACCTAAAATTAGTGGGATTTAAACTCTAATGGCTAGACTGAAGCATTAGTTGTCTGGTGATGGATGCCTCAAGATGTCTTTGTAAAGAAAATATTTTTCAAGCATAAGAAACCAAAACACTGTACTACCTGCTTTGGGCAGACTGAGAATATGTCTGTCTATTGGAAAATTGGTTGGGTTTACAAAAGTTCTGAAAGTTACCCCAAACTTTTGAAAGTTTTGTCTCATGTATGTTACAAAATGAATATACACAGGAACTTCACGGGACACTTGCCATGGGTTTTACGATATTTAAAGGTACATAAATAGATAACCTTTCAGATAGAGCACCAAAATAGTGATGAAAATGGGTAGATGATGCTGTCACTAACTGCTGTTTCAAATCCATCTTCATGCCCTGCTCATAACAGCAAATTTTGTAACCAACATGAAATTCAAAGGTTTGGAAAGGAAAACTTTTATACAGACAGTTATTTTGAGAGCTGTTATTGGGCTAAAATTTGGTGTTCCAAAAACATCTGGAGTCTCAGTAAATCTTTTACTCCTAAGTGGGGATGCCTTTTCTTATTTTTGGGTCACTTCTGAACATGAAGTGGTAAAAGCCCAAAGTTTACTTTAAAGGAAGCCTACTCTGTGAACTATGGTGTCTCTCTAAGAGCGTGAAGAAAGGTAGGGAAAACATCTGCAACTCACTGTCTTCTTCAAGCTGTGCAGATGCTCACAGTACACATGATGAGATAGCTGAGAGGCTCAAAATACCCTCAGTAAAAAACCTTCTCCATGAGAAAATTCAGACTAGATCAGAGTGCTCTATAAATTCACATTATTTATGCACTGACTTCCTCGGCTAGGTCTTTCCTAAAATGTCTTATGCCCAAAGGATCTTCTTAACATGACAGCAAATGTATGTTTACCATCCTGAGGCTAAACCACATTGGCCCAAGAAATGCAGATATCCAACCATCCATCCATCCATCCATCCAGTTTTGCGTCCATTTAATCCTCAAATCAGTTGCTAGTATATGTTTATATATCCACTGCAAGAGGCAGAATGGGGAAAGAGCCATTATTCCCTCTCCCTGAGAATCTTTACCAATGGCAAATGTCATCTAAGGATTCATCCTCACTCCCAAAAGCATGTTGTGCCACATCAGCACATAAATAAAGAGGATGTCACTGATAAAACTTCTGAAAGGGGAAATATCCCTGACTTTTGGCTCCTGTACCATGTTCTCTGCTCAGTTCCTAGTCCAAAATTTCATCTAACTACACAGCATGCTGACCTCTTGAAACAGGCATCAGGCCCAGATTATGATCTTCCATATCTTACTAAAACTTTGGGACAAATCCAACAAAAAACCTCTGAATTTACATTTTCATAAAAGAACAGAGTTCCCTTCAAAAACAAAAGTTTGAAGAACTGGGCTGTGAGAAAGCAGTGCATAGGAATTAGAAGGAAAATAGAAACCCAAAGGCAAAGTGTCTGGGCACTGCAAATGGATAAATACTGGTATAATATTCCTGATTCATAAGAACAGAAGACATACTTGTTGCTCCAAAATATTATACAATCCCAAAGAATAAAAAAAATCCCTGTCTCATCAGATGAAATTCAAAGTATAAAAAGGCACCTGTTGCAAATTTTCAACTAGAGGTGAACACGTATCACAGGACTTCAAAAATCTAGCCCTGGTTAGTTTGGAATTAGATGGTTAGTCAGGAAGAGAATAACCATAAATTAATCCAGACTTCAAGTTAATCGTATCTAAATTTAACATTTCCTGGAGGCTTTCAGGAAAGTATCAAAACACTTAAGTATATCAATACTGTAAATTAAATTGTCTTTAGAAATACTAAAAAGAAACAAATCCAAACTTTATAATATCATATAAACACAACTTTTCAGTTCTGTCTTCTAGTGGTTTGAGTCTTGTGTTCAATATTTCAAATGATCTTTGCTGGAAATAGGCTATTTTTGCCTAAATTAGAACACAAATTAGCATGTGGTTTACTGACAGCGTGATAGAGACATAGATTAAAGTTGAGAACATTAGTAAGTAAATATAATAACTCTTCCACTTCAGTTGTTTCACTGGATGATGTTGTTATTTGCCTAATGTAAGCACTGGTCACTGAAACAGATTATAGTGATATTTATTTCAATGATATTATCAAAACAATATCTAACCAAGATAGTATTTCTATATTTCCTTCTGGCATATCTGCCTTGCCTACTTCAAATCTGTTACCCTTCATTATATCTTTTTCCACTATAGATTTGTTGGTTTTATTTATGTACTTTTGACCTTCATTACTAGTATTATTTCCTGGACTTATAAAAAATGCAAATTATATGTATTCATGATATGTATTGGGCACACTTCACTAAAAAAAGTCTGCTAGGTTTCAGTTTGGAAATGATAATGTGACTTTTAGCTGGCAGATACTCTCTATTTCACTTCTGATCCAAAATCACTGGCAAGTAGCAAGTAGACTTCCATAGGTGTGGGATTGGACTCCAATTCTAGTTCCACCACAGTAAACACTCTTAGTTTAGACTACAGTCATATTCACAAACTCAAAATCTCCCAGAAAACCATGGAAGTCTGAAAATACATTGTGTACATGGTACAGAAAACAATGCAGTAGCTGTCTTTTGTACAGTTGACTTGATTATTTTTAAAGCTCACTTTGTTTCTCTAACTCCTTTACAAAAACTTTTGGGGTTCTTTGCTTTACAAATAAAGAGATACTTTGGGTGTAACCTCCAGGGCCTTTTCAGAGAGAGGAGAGGTTCTGGTGGCATTGTGTATGTACAGTTTATACTACAGAGAAGACCTTTAGCCAATGTAATACTTGAGTGGAATGATAAGTGCTGACCACACACAATTTCCATTGATTTGTAGCTGTGTGTGCTGAGGATCTGTCATGGTTTAAAATCCAGTGTGGTACACGATGATCCAAAAATTTAGTTCAGTCATTGGAAAAAGGTAAATGAACAACAGAAGTCTTAGTTTGGTTTATGTTTATCAATTGGGAAAATAGTCTTTTGGCTTTTTTTGTTTGTTCTTCTTTTAAATTACTCAACTTATAATAGACAAATTCTGGCATAGAAAGTGATCTAATAACATAATGAGCACAGCTTATGCACAGTGTTTGTAGGGAACAGATACACATATCTCCCTCTCCACCATTATGAGTGACTGTATGTATAACATGGGGAATTAGAATTAGCTCAACCTTACAGAAAAAAAAATTAAAGTACTAAGAGGTTAGAGTGAAGCCATCTTGTCTTGAAGCTGGTAAGCACATTGCTACAGTATGTTCAGTTTCCAGGAGAAATTTTGGCTGCTGGCTGTACTGTGATTAAGAACCACTTTGTAAACCTGGGTCAGTCATGTCTGTGCAACAGACCTGCTATGTCAGCCTCTCCAGCACATCCCTTGGAATGAAATATTTCTTAAGGTAGATGTCCAGATCACCCCACTTTCCTGAGCTTAAATGGGTTTGATCACAGTATCTTTGAGTAAAGTATCTCATTCAAACCGCTTTTGATGGAAAATAAAACTTCCATGTGGCAGGGCATCCTCCTGTTGACTCCTACAATTGCAGCCAAGGACTCAAAGTGTGTTCCCACTGTCCCTTTGTGAAGATGCAAAGATTCTTCTTTGCAACAGTCTGCTCAGTTTAGATGCAGATTGCCCTGTTAAGGCAAAAAGTCCTTTTTGTTGCTGAGTCACTAATGTCATATGTCCTCATTTGCCAAGTATGTTGTTAGTTGGAATATGAAACCTGCAAAAAAAAAAAAAATCTCCTTGGCCTTTGTTCAAATTCGTGGAAACCTGTAAGAGATTCTACTTTCTTCACTAGCTTATATTAAGTCAGACTGAATCCATACCAGCTTTTAAATTGCTATTGCATTTGAATTGTCTGTAACAGAATTTATCTATGTTGACTCATTACAATTCCGAAAAAAATCACCTCTGACCACTAACAAAGGGGGTAGTGTATCTTGAGAACTCTGTGTATGACTAACTGACATATACAATAAATACAAGTGTTACTACAGTAACAGATTGAAATTATACAGTTCATTTAAACCTTTTTCCAACTTCAACTTAGTCCCCGCTAAAGCACACAGGAAATAAACATATTGAGCTGTCTGGCACCAGGCAACTATCCAGGTCCTGTTCTGTCTAGCACTGTGCTAAGCTTATCCATCTAATCAACATCAGGAGGTTTATTTATGTGAGACAGATATATTAGTAATAAATGAATTTATTCAGTAGCTTGGTGGATTTATACATGTACAAAATCATTTTAGTTTAAGAAGACTTAAAACTGAGTGACTCCACTACTTTTATGGGCTGTATCCTGAAGCCCTTAGCACATTCTAGTCTCCTCTTCACAAGAAAAAAAAAAAATACAACCCAAACCACACAAACCCCCCCACACCAAAAAAAACCCGAAAACAAAACCCAAAAACCACCACCCCCCAAAAAAATCCAAAACAGAAAACCAAAATACATCAACAAAACACTAATTGAAGTCAACGGAATGTTTACTGGAGCAAAACTGCAAAATACTTAAGAACTGGTAAAATGGAAGTGAACATGAAGCTAGCTAAGCGGTATGTCAAAGGGTTGTGGTATATTTATATACATTGTATGCAATATTCTATGTATAAAAGTCTGTTTCAATTTTTACAGCCCAAGATAGTCTGTAGGAGAGAAACAGCTGACAGAATTCAGAAGGGATATCTGGGTTTTCTTCATCACACCTATTTGTACTTTAGACAGACTTTGTTTTAAGGCATTAATTTGACATGCGAGTCAGGTCTGTGCTACGCTGAAGACTATTTTCACTGATTCCTCTGTTGTTTTTTAGAAAACAAGACGGAGAATTCTCTTAGTGCTAAGGTTTATCCATTTCAATCAGACGGTGAGTGGCACATTCTCACCTCATTCGCAGTTTTTAATTCCAATTGCTTTTGAAATGTCCCCTCTCCTTCCCCCCTTTATGCTGCCACTTGAAAGTTGAAATGCAGCAAGAATGTAACGTTAGGTGCCAGTTTTCTGAATTACAGGGTGACTGCTTTAGCTGATCCCAAAAAGCAAGTGTCTTTTTATACCGCATAAAAGCCTGAAATGTTTACATATCAAAAGGCTATAGGCCAATTTCTGTCAAAATTATACATGAAGTTAAGCAGTACAAGCAATTTATTTAAACACTAGTCATTGTAGAAAAATTCAAAACCATATGCTCTTTTAGCAGTTTTTCACAAATGCATTTGACCCATGACTTGGCAAGACATGCGTGCTTCATAATTTACTCTAAATTTCAAATCCCCTTGACGTTTAAATAAAAGATCTTCATTAATAAAGTTTATATGAATGAAAACTTTAGAAGCTGATATTGTTAGAGGGAAGTTTTCAGAAAAAAAAACCCAACCGCGTTTCTGCCTCGTTTTCAAGTGACTGACTCTCCTAATCAGTTCAAGATAAGTTTATTCTGGGAACAAATTACCGTAATTTCGCATTGTATGACTATTATACTTTTTTTCCTGGTGAAGCAATGATGCAATCAATTTGAAACAAACGTAGGGAACGCTGCAGGGTGATGGCATTTAGAAGTGAGAGAGAGATGTGCCGCGAAGCGCCGTTTCCGAGAGGGTTTTGCTGGCGGTGACCCCTCAAAGCCCTGGTTCACCCCTCCGTTACCCGCTCGTGGGGCGGGAGCCTCAGCCGGGACCGGCGAGCCCCGGCCGGGCGGGCTGGGCTGTGGCCCCCGGCCCCTCCCGGCCGGCAGTCCCGGGGCAGCTCCGGCTGCCAGGCCGGTCAAAGGCTCCGCCGGGAAGGCGGTGGGTGCGTTTTGCATCCCCGGAAGTATTCTTTAATATATTAAAATTATTTTTTTTAAGTCTGATTTCTCAACAAGCGCATTTTCATAGACTTGTGTATGGTGATTGCTTTGTATGGAATCGTGTTTGAGTAATAATATTGAAAATCAGCGCTGTGTTTACCGTGTTTCATACCTAACAGCTTGCTCTGCCCAGTGCTATGCTCCTCTTTAGATCCCTCTTTCAACCCATGCTGTGACCACCCTCCCGTAACAAACAATTGCTTAGCAACACTATGCAGCACAATTTACTTGTGTTTCATTTGTTATTACAATTTCACCCCGACATTGTGTGACAGCTGATTGTTTGTTTAACACAATTTCCCGTTTGCCAGGTTAGCGAAGAGCGCATGGGAGATGAGAAACTCCGAGAGCAGGTTTTGCGAAGCGGGTATCAAAACCGGGGGTTTCACGGCAAAACGACTCAGACTAAAACAAAACAAAACAAAACAAAAGAAACCTTCCCCACTGGGGGGACGAGTTATTTAGAAAATATCATTTCTAAATTAGAAATAAAGGTAAGCGTTGTAGCATGGTGGATCATCCGTTAGCGGAGCAAAAAACTCTTTTGGGAAGCCGAGCGCCCGCACGGCCAGCGCCGCGGCTCCTCCGGTGCCCACTCGTGTCCCGCGGTGCTGCTTTCACCTGGGAGGACCCGGACAGGAGCGGATGTGAAGCCCTGACGCAAGTGATGCTAAAAACTCAAGAAGTCGGCCCCGGCGGCGGGTGTCCCCACCGAGGGTGTCCCCACCTGCGAGTCCCCCCAGGAGCGGGGCTCCGCGGGTCACTCGGTTTGTCCCCCGAGGGGCGGCAGGCCCGGGGTGAGTCCGGGGCTGTCCTCGCCGCCGCGCAGCGCCCGTCCCAATCCCCCAGCGCACCCGCGGGATGTTCCTCCTCGGACCGGGCCAGAGCGGGCCGTGCCCTTGCTGCCGGCCTCTCCCCAGGCCTGGCTCTCCCGGGGACCCCGAGTTCGGCTCGCCCGGAGCCCCGCTCCCCGCCGGGGGTGCACAGGCCACCGGGGGGATGCTGCCGCGCATTGCTGCAGAGCCGCCGAGGACGTGGACGAGCATCCCGATGGCGGCATTAAGCAGGCGCTGCTCTGCATGCAGCCTGACCGGCTGCACTCAGGGAATTACTGACCAAAAAACCCTAATAAACCGAAACTATCTCTCCAAGCCCACCCACAAACAAACAAAAAATAAAGAAAACTCTCAAAATACCAACAGGAAAAAAATTTCCCAAATTTAAGAAAAAACTCGCCGAATCCTCTGTCAAATAGTTTCATTTTCCATCAAATTTTAAAAACTTGCACGAAGTTCAGATCTAAATGCCAAAGGCGTAAAAAAAAAATGATTAGGCAGATAAACTGAAGTAAAACCCGATGCTGCTAATTAACCACAGTGCGATGTATCAATAAAGCTAGAATTTAGTTTTGGCATTCTCTTTCTTTAACGTTTATACGAGTCCTTCGCTATAAATAGGTTTCAGATCATTCTCAGGTACTGTTTTAAATCCTGGAATATCGAGGAAAGGAAGGATAAAGATAAAGTACGAGTAAGCGCTAACGAGGATACTCTTTGTTGAAGAAAAATAATGTGTTCCTCGTAAACGTACTCTAATGGCTTGTTTTCATTTCATGCGTACAATTTCCTACCTTCTTTGATGGAGAGTTGATGGGGTAAATAGTCTAATCTTATTCAGTTCACCTCCTGTGGATTCCCAGGGACAGTCGTGACAGACGAAGTATTCTGCAAATCACAAGAGCCAGCTACCAGGAGAGCCAAACCTCTTAATAGGAAGAGTTTTAGGGATTTAAAATTTCTTCATTTCAAAATTCACGGAACATGCAAAATATAAAGTTCTCTAAATCACCGAAACTGCATAGGCTGTGGTTTCTAAGCTAGATAATTAAAGTTTAAAAAGAAAATAAATAGGCACCAAGATAGATCTGAAGGAAATCGTAATACCTACCACACCCGGGGATTTGAGATGGCACTGGTCTTCAACATTTGAATCTCTTGGCTTGTGTTTTAAAAATAAAAAGTGATACCTGTCTTAATCTTTCTAAAAGGGGAGGTAAAAGAAAAGAAAAGAAAAAGGAGAGAGAAGTTTACAACATTCACGCGTTCTTGTTCCGCCAGGTGACCTAGAAAAATGAAAAAAAAAAAAATCAGTTACTCAGTGAAGACGTTGTTGCTTCACTGTATAAACCTTAAATCAGAGAAACACGTACTCCTCAATGCCCTTTCAGTTCTCCGAGCCGGGGACGCAAGATTCAAATCCTGCTACAGAAACCCTTGGAGTGGGGGGGCGTTGCATGGTTATGTGGCAGTTTATTTTTTTAAAAGTGCTTCTTAACCAGTTCGAAGCACAAATAATGAATATGAGCTTTAGACAGAGGAAATCGCACCCACTAATGTGAACTAACACGACCAAAGTAGGCGCATAATAGACAAGACTAGGAGCTGCTAACCACTTCTACACAATGGCATTAATAAGATTAACCTGGGCAATTAGCCGGTGCAGCAGAGATCAAGCCTAAATCTGGGCCCTTTCTAAGAAGCCTACTAATGGAAAGGATTAAGTTAATTTCATTAATTCTCAATACACAGACTCGGGCTGCTTTCACTCCTTTGTGTAACCCCCACCTCTTCCCCACCAAAAAAAGAGGGGAGAAAAAAATCCTCAAATCTGGTTTTGTTTGTCATCTGCATATTACCAGGAACTAAATCCAGGATGACGTCGCCTGGGTATAAAAAAGGGAAGAGGTTCAGATGGATTATACTCCGAGCAGCCCTCTGGGTTGAGATCAGTAAACAGGCGAGAGTTGAGGGGCGAAAGTTCCAGGGGTGGATCCTGCGCACACGCACACACACCGCACACGCGCGCACAGACACACACGCACACTCTGCCCGCAAGCTGCCCTCGGAAAAGGCTCTGTTCTTTTCGCTCCGATCCCTTTTTAAAATTTATCCGAAAAGTTTCGATTTCGTGTCCTTCCAGCCTCTCCCCCCCCTCCCCAGCCACCACCTA
>VWYP01018219.1:0-33231 GCA_013400435.1 Pycnonotus jocosus | reverse complement strand
CCCTGCCCCGCACGGCTTGGGGCATGCCTGTGAGCATGTTCAGCATCGACAATATCCTGGCGGCCAGACCTCGCTGCAAGGACTCGGTGCTGCTGCCCCCGAGCGCCGCGCCCGTCGTGTTCCCCAGCCTCCACGGGGACTCGCTCTACGGCAGCGCCTCCGACTACAGCGGATTTTACTCGCGGGCGGTGGCTCCCGCCTCTGCGCTGCCGCCGGCCGTCACTGGATCTCGGCTGGGCTACAACAACTACTACTACGGGCAGCTGCATGTGCCGGCGTCCCCTGTGGGCCCTTCGTGCTGCGGAGCCGTGCCGCCCCTGGGAGCCCAGCAGTGCTCCTGCGTCCCCCCCGCAGGTAAGGCGGCCCCGCGTGGGACGGGCAGGACGGGCCGGGCCCGCTTTGTTCCCGGAGCAGCGGGGCCGGAGCGGGTGGCGGGGAGCTCGCGGCCCGCAGGACAGCGGGTGGGCGGCGGGAGGGGGCTCTTCGGGACGGGACGGGACGGGACAGGGGTGGGGGGAAGCAGCGATCTCATGCAAAGCCTATCGTCGACTCGTCTGTCTGTCCGTAGGTTACGAGGGCACTGGGTCAGTCCTGATGTCCCCTGTTCCCCATCAGATGTTGCCCTACATGAACGTGGGCACTTTGTCCCGGACGGAGCTGCAGTTACTGAACCAGCTGCACTGCAGGCGAAAAAGACGGCACCGGACTATCTTCACTGACGAGCAGCTGGAAGCGCTGGAAAACCTCTTCCAGGAAACGAAATACCCAGACGTGGGCACCAGGGAACAGCTGGCCAGAAGGGTGCACTTAAGAGAGGAAAAAGTGGAGGTACTTTGTTTTCTTTTTCCTTCTTCAACCCTTCCCTATTCGCACTCGAACGCGCTCGAACCGGATGTATCGCGATGCTGCTCCAGCCCGGTTCTGTCAGCGGAGAGAGAGCGACCGCTTTGAGGGGGCAGAGGGAAAGTTTTTTATTATTTCCAAGTGCCCTTCCTTGGGCCTGCCGGCCGAGCCTGTCGCAGGGCTGTGAGGGATGGTCGGCAGGCGGCTGTGCCTCCCGAGGGCGCCCGGCCGGTCCCACCCGAGCGGCCGCTCACCCCGCCTCCCTCCCTCCGTCCGTCTGTCTGAGCCAGCGCGGCCGCCGCAGGGCTCCGGCGGGGCTTAGGCCAACTGCGGCTTTGCACAGTTTTATTTTTATTTTTTATCCCTCTAATAATTTAATTTCTTAACGTAACAGGTTTGGTTCAAAAACCGCCGGGCGAAGTGGAGGAGGCAAAAGCGATCGTCTTCAGAGGAATCAGAAAACGCACAAAAGTGGAATAAAGCGTCCAAAACGTCACCGGAGAAGAGACAAGAGGACGGGAAAAGTGACTTGGACTCTGATAGCTGATACTTCTAAGCGGGGGGGACATTTCCCGTGGACTGTCGGATACGCTCCAGAGGATGCTACTAATCTTGCACAAGATCTGCCTTGTTGGAGGGGAAAAATATCTGTATATAATGTACAATGCCCCGAGCTAATTCCGTGTAAATAAAATGTGTTGCGGAGGTGTTGCACAGGTAGACGGCGGGGCGTTTGTTCACTCTGCGCCGAGGGGAGAGGGAGAGGAGAGGGAATGGGAGCAGGGAGCGATGGTGCCCGGCTCCCCGGGGGCAGGGCCGGCCTTGCCGGCGCAGTTCCGCGTTCAGCGCTGCGGTTCCACGGTGCGAAAGCCGGCGGAGGGCAGCGCTGGCAGGCGGGCCCCGCTCGCCGCAGGCCGGGGAGCTGTGGTGCATCTTGCACTCGCAGGAAAGAGGCTGAGGCCCGGCCAGGCCGATCCCGACGGGGGCAGCCCAGTAGAAGCCCAAGGCGGCCGGGAGCGAACTCCGCCGGTGCTCCCGGGGCTGCCCGCGTTGGTCCAGCCCCGTTCGCCCGCCCGCGGCCCGAGCGCTCGTCCCGTCCGCGGCTCCCCCGCCGGCCACGATGCCCTTGGGAAACACCAGCAGGAGAAGCAAACCCGCCCCACACTTGTTACTCTGTCCCGTCTCCCTGCGCTTTCCCCTATCTCCCTGCGGTTGTGCCTTGTTGAGTTTCCAAAGCATTTGTCTTCGACCGACATTCAGGAAAGCCATCTCTATTCAGCGGTGTTTAAAGTTGTTGTTAATAAATTTTAGACATAATCAGATGAATTACACATAAGAGGAGTACGAGCCCTTGTGTGCTGCTTTTTTCGGGTGTTTCAGAGGAAGTTGCTAATGGAGGTTTTCTCCCCTTTCAGGCAGCACCTTTGCAATTACGAAAGCAGAGACAGCCTGGTCTCGTTTTACTCTTCCCTCTACGAGGGCCTCGTAGTAGAGACGTCTATTCCCCTTTTAAAATACACGTTCGTTTTCCTTTCGCTCTTTCCCTCTGCTCAGAGCTCTGCAGCTCAGAGCTTATCATTTCAGAGAGGAACGACAGTGGTTTCCCCATGGTGCTGTGCTTAGGAAGACCCTTCTGTCTCCTTGCCTATAAGACTGTTCATAAAAGTTATAACAAATGACCTGAAAGTGTAAAGCCAATTCAGATGATCTCTGGGCCGAAAACTTCACGCTGTGGCTTTCATTCAAAGTTAAATGGTAGGGAGCTGATTTTTCTTGGTTATGGCCAGTATAACCTCTACCTGTTCTTTTTGCCTAGTTTAGACAAATTGCTTTTTCAAACGAGCTCACCATTACTTCCAGTGACTCTAGAAAGGGTCAACTGCTGTGTTGCTTTCCCTTGTGCTTTTTCCTATTTTTTTCATGACGTATCAAGCTTTTTATGGGTGTTGTAACATGGTGCATACTGCATGTGTGATAGAGCCAGTGTTAGTACCTGTCTACTCAGATAACTTTTTAATGTTAATGTTTCCACATAGGTGCAGTATCTCTTTCTCAGTGATCTCTTACTATATCAAGATGTAGGAACAGCTGCTGTGGAAGCAATTCAGTGTGGTTTTGCGTAAGCCAGTCCTTTAGGGGGCTAAGAGTTTTACAGCTACTGCTCTCTTGAAGAGAAAAAATTTAGCCCCTTGCTCAGCGCAGCAGAGGAGGAAGGGTAAAAGCAAATGGATTCTTCTTCTTGGACACATATAATGGTTTGGTTATATAGAGCTGTTGTATTTTGGAGATTCTACCCTATTGCTATCGATGCATATTTGACCTCTGTAAATGATATTGAATTACAACACAACAGCACTAAAAATTAGTTTTCAAATTACTCAAAATTAGATTTGAAAAAAAAGTGGTTTGTTTTGTTATATGCAGGAAATCTCACTGAGTGGATTTTTTGTCATCACCTCTGTATTTAGTCATTGTTAGGTTTTAAAGTGCATACTTAATTTTCAAATAAAAGCCAGGTTTAAGGATAATATTGCCCAAGACCTTATAAATGCTTACATATTTGTGTTACTTCCGTGTGTAAATATCCCTACTGACACAATGAGGGCTCGGTAAGATTTTGTTTTGTTTTGCCTTTTTTTTGTGTGGGTTGGTAATTTTGGAAGTCACTATACTTGCATAGTTGAATGTGGGAGATAAACTGGATCTGGGTTTGTAAGAATTTTACCAATTTAAAAATTCATTTAGAATTTTTGGGATTTAAAAATATTTTTGTTTACCAATAGGAGTTAAAGTTGCAGTACATATCTTTAAAGATATTCAGACTTTTCCAATGGGAGCAATAGTTCCGATTGAGAACTATGGAAGATCCAGGTCACTGAAGATGCCAGTTCATGGATTTATTGAGAACTGTTTGTTCGGTGGAAGCATGGGATATGATGTAAGAATCAAAACTTTGTATTCCAAAACACAGTTTCTAACCATAGAATTGTGATGAAATCAACTCTGATTTCTTTAAAATCACATTGTACCTTTGCCTGTGTTAATTTTTGAGTTTTCTGTAAACCCTTTGTTACTGTAAGCTTGACCTTGCAGTCACAGGTATCTGTTGTTATTACTACATGTAGGTGTAGATCTATAGGATCTAATTGAACCTAATTGAAAATCAATTTTAATCTTGACCTAAAAGCTTAACCTTACTTACTAAAACTTGATGTATGTGCCATTAATGGGAATAGCTGTCTCATTCTTTTTCTCACTGGTGTTTGTTGAAAACCTAAAGGTTTCATTCTATCTGTTTAGCCCACAAAATGAGATGCTGTGCAGTGTGGAAGTCTGATACTGAACATGTAGTGAAAATATTGCATGAAAAGGATCAAGAAGGTTGAAAACTAAATTATTGAAAACATGAGGAGGATTGTATTAATAAGATACATTCACTCTCATTCACTTGTGCTGTTTTGTTGGCATATTCCATCTCTACATGTCTGCCTGGATTTTTATTTTAGGGGAATTCCTACATGCCAAAATGTAAATACCAAGTAGCAACTTTCATTATTTTCTTTTTTTGTTCATGCAGGAGGAAAAAGTCAAAGCAAGGGACCTGAGCACATGCGATATTCCGCAGGTTCAGTTCTAAAAACGGGTTTTTTTCTTAAAATCCCTTTTTTTTAGAAAGAGTATTTCTTGTGGTTCTGTTTGTTACCACTTGTCTAAAAAGGAGACAAAAAGAGAACTTTTAGAAAATGTATTTGGCTAATTTTGTCTGTATTGCCTCCACTGCAACTTACAACCTTGCATCTTGGGCAAACACATTCTCAGAAGATAGGATGGGACTGAAGGGTGGTGTACTGTTCATGGTACTGAGGGGCTGTCTGGGTTTTACAGCTTGAATTCAGCTTCTCGTTGTCTTACTGATTCTCTATGAAATGTTGGACTTCTTTCTTTCTAAATTTCTGTTTGTAGAACGAATAATATTCCTCTCAGATCTCCCAGGGGAGTTAGGTTGAGTGGGGGATTAAAAGAAGAAATGTAAGCTACTTTGGAGGTTCACTGCTGTAGTGCAGACTTATTCCAGATAATGTTATGCATTATAGGCATAATGACTAAATAATTATACAAAAGGAGCATACACCAAATAAATCTCCCTGACACCAAGCTGGCTTAGGTTACAAAATTCTATTGCAAGGGAAAGGTAGGGAGAGCAATGTATAAGTAAGGGTCCTATGCAGAAGTTTTCTCCTGTATAGAGACAGTAATCTGATGTGCTATCTTCATTGTGCCATCTGCATTTAGATAGCAGAAATTCGTATTTCTGTTAATACTCTATTTACCGTATTTATTTTTGCAGTTCTTTTTTTAATGAGTAATGCTGGAAAGCAGAGGTCAGAAATCTTTTTGCTTGACATGAAGTGATTTATTATCAGCTGAGAAACTGGAATTTTTTTACCTTGCAGTTTTACTAATACTTGAGTGAACTGTTTTTAAGCTTTACTATAGTGGGATCCTGGGAATATAAAGCATGCAAACTCTTTCTTACATGTGACTTGTGAAGCAAACATTTGGATTAGTGAAAGTTATAAAAAAAAATGCAGCATTAAGGTGAGTTCATATTTTTTGTGCTCCATCTGCATTTATTGGTTCTCTGGGATTAAATACTGTGGAGCATAAAGGAACAAAAACTTAAAGAGTTTTTGGTTTATATTTTGCCCCCCTAGGGTTTTGTTGCATTTATACTTTATTCTTTCCCACTTTAGAGACCTGGTGATCCTGGACTCAACCTAGACAGAGAAGTTCAGTCAAATTACCATGTTTTTCTGGAGTTGCCACTTACCCTCATTTGATTGGACTCTGTTACACAAAATTAACAATTATAGCTGTGAGATGTTGGATTATAAGAAATTAATACAACTTTAAAATGGAATATCTCTGTGAAGTATTTGACAACTTTAAATACAGAAACCTGTATCTGCAGCATTCAGATACTGAAAGCCAAATCCAGAGAATTCAAATTTAAAATAAAAAAAAAGGAATCAGACTTCTTACACTTTTGTATTCAGGATAGAGTAGATGTCTACAGACAAAGACGATATCCCTTGAGACATAAGGGAAGACTTAAGGCACAACTGAATAAAACAATAACAGAGCAAGAGAAAGGCCAGGAAACTCGTTAAAGCATAGAATTACCTACAGTTGAATGTTGAAAGTTACTTCTCCTCTGTCTTCTAAATGAATAGAAGAATTCTGTTCTGTCTGAATACTGGTGTTTGCATTTCTTTCCTACTCCTTACAGGCTTATCTTGGAGATGTGGAGTTTATATCTCCAAACACATTGAGCATGTGTGCAAACCTAGAAGTTATAATCATTCCTTTGCATTATATCCAGGAAAAGAGTCTTCCCCCAAAACTCCAAGCATCGAAATCCCACCAGAGTTTCCCTTTGTGTATATAACTACAACTTCATTATTACTATTGATATTATTATAATTGTTATTATTGCCTTTCTGAGGGAATTTATTCAGTGTTTGCTATGCAGTGACTGCAGAGTGCTTTCTTAACAGCATGTGTTGGGCTTTTACCATGAAGCAAAAGGAAGAATTTTGGTGAACTGTAGCCCCCTCACTCAGGCTGCCTGCAGAGCTTCTTCTCCCCTTGCTGTCCAGGACAGGTGAACCTGTGGACATGGCAGACATAGCATGTACTTTTCCTGGAAAAAGATAAGCTAAGGAATGGAGAGGCAGATTCTGATGGTATCAATTCAGTGATTTGGTTTGTAGGGAAGCACCACAGACTGAGCTGCAAACTACAATGCTGGAATGAGCTGCTGAGCATGAGGATGAGAACATCTGAAGCTGGTATCCTTCTTGATTCAAAGGTGTTACAGGTGTAGAACCTGAGCATAACTGTATTTATTTCCTTATCTGAAGATTATGGCAAAGTGTCAAAGAGCTTGGCTGTGAATTTTCAGAGCGATCCCGAAGCAGGAAACTCCTGTTGCTCCATTTTGCTGTTGGAAGTGCTGAGGTATCTCTTTCTCAGGGGGACACACAAGAAGTCTTTGGCAGAGTGTGGGGAAGCAGAAGTGATGACATTTTTTCACTGGTGGATTTTAATGCCATCACTATGTTTTCCTGTTTTCCTGCTGGAAATTGGACTTTTCTGGTGAAAATAAGGCCTTCATGATTAATACAACTATATATATGATTTCACCTGTTTCATAAACAAATTACATGTATTTTTGCCATGTCCATGAACCCAAATTCAAGGATAAGTTAATGGAATACGAATGAATAAAGGGACAATATTGTTTGGGTGTATGAAAGACATATTTTTAAAACCCACAAAATCAGAGACCTAACCTACTTTGTTTGCACACCCAAAAACTCTTGCCGAGTGTTGCATGTGCAAGGAATGCAGTGCCAGCCGAGAGCAAGTAACTTTCTTTGGAAATAGAAATGGAAAAGAGTTCTTTTTATGCCAAATTTTACCCCACAGTGGATAATTACAGCCAAGTTGTAAACCCCTTAAAAGCAATAAGGCACCAGTATAATGAAACACATAACTGAAATTTACTGTACTTGTGTAGATTGCAGGCTTACTTTTGAATATTTAGTGTTCAACTTCTCAAATCTGCAGTGTTCACAGAGGGCTTATAAGTGCTAGAATTTTGATTAACTGTCTCAAATAAACTACTGCTATTGTTATCACTATAAATCTGCCTAACCTAAGAATCTCAAGGAGGCTGATATTTTCTGTGGAAACTGTAATGATTTAGAAGGGCATGAACCCAACACCCTTTATTTGGAGCTTCCTGTCATTGTATAGAAAGTCTCAGGCTTCATTTACATCAGTCGTTAGGTCTTATTTTTTTAATATTACTTTTTCATCAGTTTTATACTGTGTTTATCATGCACATTTTTAGAACATACTGTGTTTTGCTCAGAGACAGTTCTTCACAGTAAAACTTACTCACTTGAGATTCCTTTAGCGTGGTTGAAAGGATGATTCACCAAACCTTTGTGAATTAATGAGAAACCTTTTTCTAGAGCTGTTAATATGACATCAATGGATGAGGTTACTTTGCAAGGTGATCAGTGAAGAGAGAGCATTAATGCCCGGTCAAAATGGGCAGAACCATTCAGGACAAGATTGTTAGAAATCCCTGGGGAGCTTCCTCTCCTTAAAATTCTGTAACTGTCCTTCTCTGATTTGTTCAGCTAAAGTGGTCCTTCCCACCTTTGTACAGGTGCAGTTTTAATGGTAGAAATGTGTTTCTGTCACTAAAGTCACTGCAGTTAGTACACTTGTTGATGGAATAAGCTTAATCCATGTATCTGGATTCATGTTAAAAGTTTTAGTGAGATACCTTTCAAGGTCAAAGCCATCTCCACTGAAATAATTACACAAATACAACACAGTCATTAAATGAGCAGTAATATTGTTAGCAAATGTTCCTCGAGATAGAAGTAGGTGTTTTCCATGCAATGAGGCTTGGCTAGGGACAACATTAGGCTCCCAGAAACTGTGTGAAGCTTATCTCCACCAGCATAAAGGCAAGATAAAAGCTTATTGATACCTATCACTCTTGGTCTTAAAGGAACATCTGATTTTCCAGATGTTTAAGAAAAGAACAGTGTTCCTGAATTGCAGAGCAGCTGTGTTTTTCTCTGCTCACGTATCCATTGGCACAGCTGCTTCAGATATCCAGGCATCTAAATTATTTTGACATCAGGAAAAAACACTGAAACAGGGACTGATTATGGCCATATTGCTTATGACGGTTTAATGCTTTGGCTGACTGATCACTGGGAAAACTGCTCAGTCACCAGGCACATTGCAGCTAAGAGGTTAGTGGAATTCACTTTGAGCACTGAGGGCTAGGACATTAGGTGCTCTAGAGTCATTCTTTCTGATATCAGTCTCTTTGAAGTAGCTATCTTAGGAACAGAAGCAGTTTCCATTTCAGCTTCACAGTCTTTTTGCTTGCATGCTGATAATTTTGGTATTGGCTAGATGGATCTCAGATGGCTACAAAATTAAGACAAAAAATGAAAAGATAATAAATTTTATGTTAAAAATAGTCTCAAAAAGTCTATTAATTTGTGTCTTTTGAATTTATACTCATTTTTGCTGTTCTTCTCTCATTTTCTGGTCTAGGTTGTCTTAAAAACCACTGGACATTTTAATAATGTTTGAATACTACTTTGGAGCCAGTCTATTGATACTAATAAATTGATTTGCTTTTTAAAAATAATTTTTGGATCAACACAAAGTAGAAACACAGCCATCATAGAAAAGTATCTGAAAACATTTTTGGAGAAAGCAAATTTAGGGAGTATAGTCTAATCTTCACCTCTGGAAGTAGATCACATGACCTGGAAACAGAAAAGAGCAGGCAAGAGCCACGTTTCCCTACTTTCCCAAGTCAACTAGACATAAACTCAGTACATCTATCAGGAGCCATGACTTGCTGAGAGGAATTGGCCCACAAATATAACCAATAACAGCTTCTGAGGGTTCTAGTTGGGGATTAAAACCATTTAAGGTTTGATTAAAATTATGTTTATGCAACTAAATTTTTAAGATTAAAAAAAAAACAGTACGAGATGCACTTATGTCTATTTTTGGAACAAACTTGAAAATCACTGTTGTTTGTAGACCATCATATGTTTGTTTGGGTTTATTTATTTTTACAAACTCTTACTGGCAATCCTTCCATTCTTGTTGCAACATAAATTGTGAAGATAAGAATTTAAACTTGTCAATAAAGCAAGCCTTCTGACCCATTTTAGAGACTCTAGTTCTTCCTTATGGCTCATGGTTGTGCATGTGAGACAATCAAAAGGTGAAGTTCCATATAAATGAATCATCTTTGGTATGGAAGTGTCCTTTGTGCAGAAAAAAATCTGTGGAAGGTTATGCTGTGGCTGATGAAGCATGAGTTACAGATTGTATTTGCAAGGACTGAGAGCCTTCTAAACCTATTTCAGCAGATTTGAACCCATACCTGGCAGATACAAAGTGGAATCCACTAACAGCAATGATGTGTTTAAAATACTCATGGGGCCCAGAGGATAATGTTCCAGGCTGAAGCCTCACTGAGATGGGTCAGCTAGAGACTGAAATGAAAAATATTGGAAGTATTTTCAGCACAAACTGAGAATGAGTAGTGCAGTTTAGTGGATAGGACACTAATATCTGTAGTTCTGCTGTTAGAAACTCTGAATGCCTACTGTCTCAGCTGGGCCAGATATGTTTCCATGTGTAAAATGGAACATGATATCTGTAGATACCAAGTGATATGTACTGTTTCTCCATCACAGTGTCTTATGAGCAAGTGTTTTCCTCTATTTACTCCAGATAGAGGCATGTTTTACATTGGAAACTAAAAATTTTGAGATAGATTTGCAATACCAGATCAAAGATGTTCTTGAGAATGGAATGCTACACAACCTGGTTTAACCTCTGTTGCCTCTCTAGCAGTAGGCTTATAAGTTTGTAAATTAGAGGCTGCTTTCCCCTCTGACATATTATTTAAAATCCATTCTGAAGAAAGGATAAAATAATTTAGATTTTATCAAGAAGCCATCTGAGCAAGGGTGAGATGCCAGGAAAAAAAAAATAGGTTGTCTCTCTGTCATATATTTTGCACTTCTAGGGGACGGACAGTGTAAAGGCTGTAGAAGACGACATTGGAAGGGTAAAGGGGGAGTAGAAGTGTATAAATCCATGGGTTTTTCAAAGTGAGAGCTTGCAACTGTTTCTTTTCTGAACAGTTTCCAATGAGTATTTTAAGAGCGGCGTGGATCTGAAGGATTTATCACCTGCCCTAGCCTGGCAATATAGAAAATGATGAGTTTGACAACTTCATGATCTGTATCTGGGTGTGACATTTTTACTGGTTCTTTAGTGTGTATGCCTATATTTGCATTTACAAGGACAATTTTTCTTTCAGTGTTGTCACCATGCCACTGAGAGGTCTTCCAGTGCATAGTTACTAAATGTGCTTGTAATCACTAACAGCAAGATAAACGCTATTATTACACATTGTAATTTCATTAATTTGATAAAATCTGTTATGGCTTGTCCCTTGCTCCCTATCAAAATAAATTACAAGGCTGTAATGCTCCACTGTGGTAAGTGGATAACCACTTTGTGGCAGGTGTTGAGCTGAGCTGAAAATTATGGCAACCTCAAGGCAACTGTCTGGAGTGATTGGGTTTAATCTACCAGTACTTGTAATAATGTGGAGATTTTGCACCAAAATCGACAGTGTGTTTTATCTAAGTAAGATGGCCTTTACTGCAGGGATGGTTGACCAACCTTTTCCCCTATCTCCCCTCTCCTTCCAGAAAGGAGAGAAAGGACAATGGCTAAAAGCAAAAGGATTATAAAGGAAATAAGATCTTTGGACTCACTACAGGTCAGCTCTGTAAAATGGATGGGATCTCACAAGGCTGGCTGTAAGTGACCTGCCAGTCACCCATGCTCTGGAACAGCAAGGTTCTTGATCCAGGGCAGGAGACACAGCAGCTGGGGTTTGGCCAAATGTTGCAGCTTGCTGACCCTGCTCGTGCCATTACTGTGTCCTTTGCTGTAATAGCAGGAGATCAGCCCCATTCCCTTTGGGGACTTCCTCATGCCAGAGAAATCCCTAAGTAAGCAATTAAACTACAACAAGCTTCACAGTAACTTGCATTTCAGGCTGTGATCTAACTTTGTAACCCATGATTAAAAACTAGGTAGAATACTGCTGATTTTTTCCTAACAGAAAGGAGATTTATGTGCTTAGCATTTTATTCCTACATCTTGAGATGTTATAAACATTGCAAACATTATAGATGAGATTTGTAAACTCAAGGTATTTATGCAGCAAAACATAAATACATGCCTTGATTAGGTCAGCTGGTAAAAATAATCAGTACTCATTATAGCTATTTAACTTTATGGAGTGACCCAAATATCTTACAGAGCAAACACAATAAAGAAATTTATTCTTGAAATGCTGCTGCTCATTAGGGACTCACTGTGTGACAGAACTGCATGTGTTTCCCTCACAGGGTATCTGAGGTGCCTCAGGTGTGGGCTTGCAGCATCCCTAGCACCTCTTCTCTCATAATGTCCTGTATACATGATTCATATCAGTAGAAATTTTTATCTGTTTTTGTATTTGTGTGTCTTCTGGTGGCCAGAAGGATAGTTTCAATCTTGTGCATTTACAGAATACGGTTCTCAGAAGAATTTTATTTTAACATGTCCATGTATTGAAAGTTTTACTTCTGCTACCAGAAGCAGCATTTACCTGAGAGATGGGAAAGTGATTGGGGAAGGGGGGGAACCAAAGGTGTTCTTGAAAAAAAAAAGTCTTCATGTCTCTTTAACAAGAATCTCCTGGTGAAAGGCAGATTGCCTATGTCAGCTTTCACCAAGAGAGAGGGAAAATGGGAATACTCGGAATGCTTTGTCCCTTCATTACCAGCACCATACAAGTGCAGTTGGAAATTACAACTGAGTCATGTTTCAGTCTGTTTCTGGTGTCCAGTCCTTTAGCTTGTGTATATTTCCAGCAATGTCATGGATTTTCTGCATGTCTTTACTTTTTGCTGCCTGTGGAGCTTTACTGTCCTTTAAAATGAAATTTAAAAAAAAAAAATATTCCCTGTTTATTTCCCCAGCTGTACCTGTTTGCTCTAAATCAGCTTATAAAGTTTTGTTCTGTGTGTAAGTCTGGGAAGAAAAGAGGGGAGCTTGAAATTTAAAAAGTAATTTGTTCATCTCTCTGGTCAGATTAGCTACTGTTTGAACTTTTCTTATAACCAAAGAGTTGAAAGTGAAGTGAACAGAATTAATAATGATGAACTTCACCTCCTCTGAGATCTGGTCTCTATATGAGCATGCTCAGAATGGTTATTCTTACACTAATTGGTAGCAATGGCTTTCTGCAGCTGCATTTTATTTTTGCATTTACATGCATGTTTCATGTGCTGCAAATCTCATGCTGATTCCAGACGAGAACAGATCTCTTAGTGAGACATTTTTGTTACATCCACAGTAGTTGCTCCTAAAAACAAGCTTAAAGGATGTTGGTTGTGGTTACAGAACTCAACTCATGTTCTGAGATATTCTTCCAAATTTTGCAATGGTCCAAATCCACATCTCTCTCTTCTCAGATAGTGGAGCTCCAGAAATGGGTATGATCTGGCCTAAAAGAACATGTTTGGCACAGTGCTTTTTCATTTAATTTCTTCTGCCCCAAACCACTTCAGTGAGGTTCAGTTTACTCATGAGAGATATTCTATCCCTGTGGTGGAGAAATTCACCAACTTCTGATGTGGAACAGGCAGAGAAAGCCAAATGCCAAAATGTGTTTGTATAAATATATGTGCTGGGGTGGCGATCCTTCTGTAAGCTCTCAGTACTTGAGAACCTTGTTGGACTTTGAAAGCTCCTTGGAGAACATGGGGAGGGATTTTAAACAGAACTCTAACTTGCAAGATAAACAAACATTCCAAGCAAAAATATTTTTTGGTACTTTTCGGGAAATTGCACTATGTGCCTTAACCTAGCATTTTAGGCAAGACAAGCAATATGTCATCCCAAGAAAAAATCCTACAGGACAGGAATATATATTTCAGTTGAGCTACCATAGGCTATTTATAGAAGTTTTAGCTATATTTTAAAATTCAGTTACCTTGGGTTTATTGTCTTAGCTGATAATTAAGTCACAGTGCCAGTCTGAAGTGGTTTCTTGAAGTAGTAAATATTTCCTCTGTAGGTCAGTGGGACTCAAAACCCCTTCATTCCCACACTATTACAATATTAAATTGAATCATGAGATTACACTGTGCCAGTCAATGGGATTTTCAGTCAGATTCTTCTCACATTTCAGCAAGGACAGTGGACGTCAGCGGTGCACCAAAAGTGCTTCATTCAGAAGATTCTTTCAATGGCAAAGGTATTACTTTTGGAGCAGGTGCATTCAGTAATGCTCAGTTTGTGAACTCAAAATTTGCAATAACAGTGTGTTTTGAGAGTTTTTCAAGAGCTAATCTGGAGTTAGGTTTGTTTGGCCAGACACTGTTAAAACTCCAGCGGTGTCACAGCAGTTACCTATGAACGTGTGTCAGCTCTGTCCATAGGTCTCCTCTGCTATGTGGTTATTGCCACTTTCTGCAGGTCCTGGAGATCTCTTGATTAAATCTCGGCATGCCAGGTTTGAGCAGCTTTTGAGAGCTGATGAAATGACAGTAAAATGGAAGGGATATCTGGCATGCTTTTTTTTTTTTCTGCATTCACTGCATGATTTCAAACCTCACTGGAGTCAGAGGAGTTGAACTTGGCAAAGTCATCAATTCTTTGCTCCTGTTCATGTCCTTACTCTCCAGAGTGCTTTTGCCAGCTTTAACAAACACAGATGTTCATCATGGAAGCATACTGTGAGTGCATTATTTTTGCTTTTCACATTTCTGTAAATGGCAAAAGGGCCATGGCAGTTTTTTAGCCAAAGGGCAGAAGACCCTAATCTAACAATTTTGAGAAACCTTAGGTCTTGATCCGGGGCTCTGGGGCTGTTTTCTGTTTATGTCACAGCAGCATTCAGTAGCTGCAGATCACAGCAATGTCAGGCTTCTGCAACAGCAGAATGAAAGAAGGAGAAGATGAAATTTTGGCATGGAGCCTCCTGGTATGTTTTGCGACCTTTTTTTTTCCTGCTTAAAAAACAAAAATAGCATCTTAAAAATGATCAGCACGGTTTCAAATTGAGACATTCGTAAAGAAATCAGCCTCTTTTGGTGGTGAAGGTAATGTTTCTATAGTCTAATGCTAAACTTTGTGCATGCTGTAGACAGGGTGCACTCCCTGAGAATGTATTGCAACGAAGAAAGGGTGCATGGGAGTTAATAAAGTGCAAGCAAGCACATTTCTACCTACATAATACAGACATAGGGCATAAATTCCACACAACCTCTCATATGCACAAATTTGAGCCCATGTATTTGCAGATATGGTAAAGGCTCACATTAATAGTTGCTTATATGTAATGTACATTTTAATCTCTACATCTACATGATTTCAGTTTGTCTGTGAGGGGAATCTGAAAAGAGAAATTCAGCTTACAGAAAAAGTTCAACAAACGATTAGAGTTCGAAGGAAATGGAAATAATGGATTTCTCTTTTTAACTAACATACACTTGTAGAAGATATGCTAGAACATAAGTCTTCTATGCTCCATTAGAAATAGCAAAAATTGTCTGGTTAATTGAAAAACAACCACTGGATTTGTATTGTGTGGGATGCGGGTCAGTGTAAAAGTGTGTGTGCCTTGGAATGAATTACAGTTTTGAAGGATAGGTCCTGCATGCTCATTTTTGGTTTTGGCATTTAATGCCTTCCTCTCATTCAAATATGTGGGAGGAATCAAATGTCAAAATCTTCACTGTGTATGATATATAATTTCTCCCTTGTATTTCAGTGGGAGGAACATCAGACCCCAAAATGATTATGTGTCTACTCATAAAGAATACATCACTGCATATTTTAATGTCAGTTGCGGGAAATGCAGATGGGGTAAAACATTGTTGTCACCTTCCCCCTTCTGAGTTTCTGCTTGTGTTTTTCTATGTACCCTTGCAGGATGCCAACAACCCAGAACTTCAGTTCTGTGTCTGGAGCTTTGGTCCTGGCCAAAGCAGATCTCTAGAGATGATCATGTCCCAGGATTTCAGAATCTCAGTCCAGATTAGGTCGAAAGAATGAAACCTAGGGCTTGTGAATAGAGCTTTTTATACTTGAAACAACATGCAAGACATCTTGAAAATTTCCCATTATGCTCAGTAATAACATGTCTATTTTACAGTTGGAAAAATAGAGACATGGGAAGGGTAAAGGCCTAGCCACATTTTACAACAAGTCAGTGGCAAAATTTATGGAAGCTCAGGTCTCCACAACTCTGTAATTCTTAAAAACAACTGGGTTCAGCAATTTACAACCTTTTTGTGTTAACTATATTCTCAAATATGGTATCAGTTTAAATTTTGGTGCCATTTATAGAGTGAATCCTGAAGTGACACGATATAAAGTAGAGGAAGGGTGTGGGAGCTACAGTGTTAGATATGAGATGAACATTCCACATGCCAGCAGCAGGGACTGCAGTGAGCCAGCAGGTCCCTTTCTGAAGTTTCTCTGGCTAGCTCTTGCACAGACCTTGAGGATGTTGCCTCTTTCAGCAAATGATGCTAGAGAGGTTAGGGACCACAATACATTCTGGACAGGATCCTATGTCTGCATTGCTCCTGAAGCTGAAGCATGCCTGGCCCAGCACAATGAAGAGGAAAGAAAGCATCTCTGCCCTCGTGAGCTCTGGATTTTACCCTGTGCCTTCTCTGGGCTTAGCTCATTTCCATAGTGCACTGCCTTGTGGTTGCTGTCTGTGTTTAGTCTCAGACACAAATATCATTCATGGTTCCCCAAGACAGGGTTAGGCAGGACCAATATCTGTCCTGAGCCTCCTTGCACCTTGTTCAAAAAAGTCATTCTAAACAAGCTTTTTGAGGACTAAAATCTGTCCTGTGCCTCCTTGCACTTTGCTTAGAACAGTGGTTCTAAGTAAGTTTTGTGGAGGGGTCCAAAGCCTATTAGAAATAAATGAAAGTCTTACATCAACTTCAGGGGGGCTTGGATCAGGCCTTACATGTCTGTTCTTACTCCTACTGCAGTCTCTGGGATTTTTGCCAGGGATTCATTGGGAATAGTTTGACTTCACTGTGACCAGGACTAGGTCCAAGATGAGCATACACAAAGGGAATGAACAGTCTTTTCAAAAATTTTTAATTCCCTCTCAAGGCTCCGCAGCAATGCAAAATGGTGTAAAGCAACACAAACAACTATATATCCTAGGAACAGAGATGAGAATTCTAAGTACATGGAGTTTTATTAATGTTATTGAGGTTCCCTAGTAGTTAATTTGATTAAATGGAGCTCCCTGAATGTTCTTTCTCTAAAAGTGATTTACAAAGTGTTTTAACATGAAGAGTTTCCAAAAGCACTTGGATGTCAAAGAAGAGCTATTAATCTTTATATTAACATTCTGAAAAACAGCATGTGTTCCTTGATTAGTTGATATTTGTTTGCATTCTTCTTTTCTACAGAGGATTATCACTTTGACCTTTTTAAACATACTGTAGTTCTTGAACATGTAGGAGTTAAATATTTTCATTTTTATAAACTGGCATTAATATGGTTTTCACTGCTGTAAATAAGGATCGAAGCCCACAAAGAATACTGAAAAACCTCAGATGTGAGTTCTAATAATCTTTATCTCATGAAACACTTTAGTGAGCAAGGCTGGCATGCCATACATTTGACCATCTTGGACAAGTCACACTGGGGCCAACCCTGGCCAGCTCTTGCCTATGCTGATTGTCTAACTGATTCCAGCAGGACTGATCAAGGGAGATGAAGGATTCCTGCCTCCAGCCTTTGCTGAAAATAAACTCAGACAGGATTGGCCCAGTGGGCAGATTATAGGGTTTCCCTTGCAATGCAGATATGTATCTTTCATGATTTTAAATAAATGTGAAGTACCCTCTCTAAACAGAAAAGTAATAGACACTAATTTATGTGTCATGTACTTCTGTTTTGTGCTGGGTTTCGACTGTACCTTGTACATTATTGATATTTCTTGTATATTCATTATTGATATTTCTGCTCTGTGTGTGTGTGTGTGTGCAATCAAAAACTCCTGTAAGCTGATACAGCATTAGACTGGTGTCTCTTTCAGCCTCTTGGGACAAAGAGTAGGGCTGGAAGTTATAAACAGCAGAGGTGCTCTGCACTATCAAGAAGAGACAAAAATAAGTATCATGAAGATCCATTAAAAAGGACATATTTATGAAACTCCAGCAGAAACTGCAAGACCACATCACAGAAATGAATAGCCAAGTTAGGGTCCAGAGCTTCAGAGCATGCACTTGCTCCAAAATAAATGAAAAAGTACCAGTCTTGGTTGCCATGGTTAAGACTGTTGATATGTTGCTTTGACGTTTTCAGTCTCATTAATTTGACTGTTTTGTCAGGTGAGAATTTTTAATTTAAGCATTGCTTTGGATTGTTTCATAATACTTCTGCTAGGACAAAAACAGAAGATAAAAGAAAACACTTAAGGATTTGCTGCCTGTTATAATGCTGACATCATGTGAAAGAAGACACCATGACCCTTTTCCTATTTTACTAATCAATATTGTGGGTCTTCCCCACTATTCACGAATAATTTGGATTCTGGAGAGCCCAGTCATAATGGAAGCCTTAGAACAATAATTTTATCTTCAGGTGCAGCTGAATACTGGATTTTTCAGCCCCTTGCAATCTTCCTCAAGGCCATCAGAGCTGCAGCTGGAAACTGGCAGTATCTGCAACTAGGCTGACAGAGGGTGAGGGGATGGGGCCACAAGTAATATCCCTTTCTTTGAGCATGCAAAGGAACTCTGACAGGTATTTTGCATTTTTAAGTGTGTTTCTTGGTTATGCTTCAGACTTTGGTTGGGTAAGTCATTTCCCTTCCTCTCTTTTGTCTGCCCAGCTCTGTTTCTTAGTGTGTGATTTTCTTTGGTTACTCCATCTTCTTGTTTAAAGTCTGGTTGCCACTACTCTGCTGTGTCCTAATTTTTGGCTTCTGGGTATCTCAGTTCTTGTATGCTCTTCTGACCTTGTGTTTCATATACCTAAGCCATAATGTTCTTAACCTTCCTGCTTTCCTGTCTTTATCCTCAAATATTAGATACCTCATATCTGCATACAAATTTATACATGCACATAAATTGGAAAGATAAATGACTTTTAGAGCATGGAACTTGAAAATAAATAACATATGTGCTTTTCCCACCCTTGTAGGGAAATTTAGGTGGTTTGTGTTAGCACACTAGCTTATATTTGGTTAAAATAAGACTTTACCTAACCCATCGACCCTAGTCCCAATCCCTGTTCCCTGGAGGATTTGGTTTGGCTTGGCAAATACCGTATAAAGGGGTAATCTGCTCCCCTCTGCCAGCAGACTGCTGCCTGGGTCTGATAGTCATCTACTTAACTGGCTTTCATGAAGTGCAGAAATGCATGTTGGGTTGGGTCTGCTAATGGTGCATAGAGTTTTTCCTGTAGTAAGCCCTAACACATTTTTAACAAAGTTTGAAGATTGTTATTTTTTGCAGAGCATCCATGCAGACAGCTAAGTAATGGTGGGTGAATTCCCACATCCCCAAATTTAGGCTGGAATTTTCTACCCCCAAACCCCTTTGCTTTGGCTGCAAGGCAGTAATACCGCACATTACAACTGGTCCTGTAGAGTCTGGAAAACTTTTGGTATGCTGCCACAAATCCCACAGCCTTTTGGCTGACCCATCCCTGCCTATGTACAGCAGGGATAGGCAGCTTTTGTATAGGAGCCACTGTATTCCCAAGGAGGTATTTTGGGCAGACCAGATACAGCCACGTTTATGCACTTGAGTTTTAGAAACTTTCCAGACTCCATGTGCACACTGTTTCCCTTTCTCACCCCTCTGCAAACAGCACCATGTGGCTGCTGGCTGAGGTTGGGTATGGTGGTGTTGTGGGCCACCTTTTCCACTTGACTTTCTTGATCTGCATGAACTGCTCTTGCAGGATGCCCACAGCTGTGGTGTGTAGAAGCTTTCTCTCACATCTAGCTTTCCTAGAGTGTGATAAAAAGCCTGATGCCATATGGGATATTCATTCACACTAGGAATTTAGTACTGTGTCTTGCCTGTCACTTAATTAGCTGTTATTTATTTTAATAGAATGCATAATGCAAGGAATTATTTTTGTTTAAGGGACTTAAGTTGACTTAAAGCCATAGGGAAGAGGAAAAATCCCCACATCTACAAGAAGTAATAAAGTGCTTTTGTTTTCCTAAAATTATTACTATTTGAAGTCCAATGTGCCAGATCTGGAATATTGCAGTAAAGGTTGCACTGGGACTTCACAGTTATTTACTAGGTGATTATTTAGAGTCACTTTCTTTTTAGTCAGTTATAACCTTTTACATTTTGGGGCTTGACTGGGATATGGCATCACACTTGGTTCTAGCTGTGTTGCAGTAATCTCTGTGTGACGTGGAGCCAGAAAGACCTATAAAAGCAGCTGTTGCTTTCATTAAAACCATTACAAAGGTCTATTTGTGGTGTCCTAAAAAATAATTCTGATAATTGGTTGTTAATTTTAATTACTCACCAGCTGAATATCTTGACAGGAGAAACAGGTATACATGTCCAGTTAAACAAAATAAACACATATTCAGTAATAACTGGACATTTGGGTAACATGCTAAATGTAATAATACTGTGCAGTGATGATTAATTTATAATCTTCATCAAATCAGTGGAAGCAGGATATAGTTAACATGATGTCATTGTTTAGATAGCCCCTTTTAATGACTTATTTATATACATATGTTCAGTGTTACAAGGTGGTGAGCCGACACTCGTTAGTATTGGGCAAGCTGCATGATCCACTTGTGGAGCTGTTTTTCAGGCAGAATGTGCACAGTTCCTGGAAGTTCTTGTTTCACTCTGACCTCCAGGCCCTCAGCACAACCAGAGCTGAAGCAAGCTACCTAAACTTCCCCACATTGTGAGGAGCAGCAGTCACAGGGTGCATGGCTGTCATGTTTAAACAGAAATAAAATATAACCAGAAA
This sequence comes from Pycnonotus jocosus, assembly GCA_013400435.1. Taxonomy (NCBI): domain Eukaryota; kingdom Metazoa; phylum Chordata; class Aves; order Passeriformes; family Pycnonotidae; genus Pycnonotus; species Pycnonotus jocosus. The sequence continues at coordinate 12,684 of VWYP01018219.1, read as the reverse complement.
ATTTTGCTATCTCCTTGGAGGCATGGTGCAGATGAAAGAAGGAACAAGTGGACAAGAGATTGCAGCTTGTTGCCAGCTGGTTCCTTTGCAGTCATCCACTGTGGGGTGCTGTACTCAAGGCTCAGGAGACATTAAAAGAACACTGCTGAAGGGAGCAAGGTTGTAGGGGCATTTAGTTAGTGAAATGCTTTGGGAATGCTGGAATTTTCTAATATACTCAACACTGTTCTCAGCATAGTGCCAAAACACAGCCCCATAGTAGCCACTGTGAAGAAAATTAACTCTACCCCAGCCAAAACCAGCACACTGGATAAAACATGTATTCTCTCACTCTTCCCCTTTGCCTTGTGCTCTATGAAGAATCCTGTCATTCACAGCACTGAGAGGAGGAACGTATGCTTTGTTTGAGTTTGCGTTGAATAATGGGTGGTATGTTAGGACCATTCCATGTGCCTCTACCTTGGCTCTTTTTTGAGTGGAATTAATCTCAGTAGGGTACCACATCCTCAGCTTGCAGATAAGGATGTTTCTGATGGTCAGGTCATGAGAAGTATGAAGATGAGGGCACCACATTGCTACAGAGTACATGAATGTTCATATACTTATCATAATATGGATATGCAACAGGAGAAATGGAGAACTATTGGCTCTTTGAATAGCACATGCAGGGAGGTTAGGTTGGGGGTGATGCTTTATTTTTTGCTCCAATTTATACCTATATGCAACACAGATTGTTGACAAAAAGTAGAGGTATGATTAATCCACTGTTATGGCCAGGCAGATTAGTCAGGTTATGGAATGGCTGTGACATGGAGAGTGATAGAAAAATTTTCTCATGGGTTGGTTTCAGTTTTCCTAAGCATTTTGTCTTGTATTAACTCTATCAACTGTGCTTTGTAGTCACCAGTTGTTTTTCTCCATATACTCTTATTATGCATTCTTAAAACTTTTTCACCTTCTTTTAGCCTTGGCTGGGATATTCCAGACCTGTCCTTTTCCTCCACACAAATGAACAGTAATTATATGAGTCGGCCACAAGGAAGGTCAGAATTTATTTCCTATTCCATACTAAAAAGACAAATAAACATAAAGCACATGAAAAATCTAAACAGTAACTTTCTCCTCTTTAATTCTGTTCTGCATCTTTGTCCTTTGAAGTCTAGACAAATAGGCTGTGGGAGAAACACACAAAAATATTTTTGATAATGAAATTTACTAACTGAGGGTATCGTAAAAAGCCTGGCTTCCTTACAATGAAGAGTGTGCTAACAGTTCTTTCAACATGCTGATTTGGTTTTAGTCCAAAATGTCCTAATCATAAGCGAGGTGATTTATCAGTTAAGAAAGGCACAAACTCCTTAGAATGATCTAACTACATCATTTTGCATACACCCAGAACTGTTAAAAACATTTGCCCTGTATTCTACTTGAGTGGTGAGTTGGAATGAGTTCAGCGTGAGTTTTCTGTGGTAAATATGTGCATGGAAGTTAAAGCCTGTCCTTTTGACCATCTTGGCTCTAGAGACTAAGTAATTCAGGTGGAAATGCATGATGTTGATATAATGGATTTGTCTACTTCCTCTAATTGCTGAAAGTCAAACCTTACTTTTTATGGAAAAGTTAGTGCAGTAGTTCTCACTCTAAAGTTTTGGTTATACATGGGCTTTTAAATATTGATTTCATAAGGTCTAATTGTTTATTAAAATGTGACAGAAAAATAGTCACATCAAGAATTTTTTTTTAAGATACCTGTTCTTTGCAAATATTGTGCATGGTGTAGCTTTTAAAAGAGTAACCTGAACATGGCTTTGGGTTACAGACAGTGCAGTCATGCTCTTCTAGGATGAATGAGGTGTCGCTGCAAAATACCAGCATCAACAATCAGGGACAGTTTTAACCATGTCTGGGGTCTACTGCATGTTAAAAAGTTATTTATAGGAATATTCTCACAGAGCACTGCAAACAGTGGAGGTTACTGCTGACAGATAATTGGGTCTGTCACTGTTGTACATTTATCTAAGCACACCTCTTTATCCATACATGTCTAATGTAAGAAACTACAAGATCCTCTCAGTTCAGATCGCTTGTAACCACTGTACACTTTCATACTTCCAGTAACAGCATTTCTTTCTCTTATGAAGTCGTATTTGAAATGTGATGATTCAATACAAGCTGATAGATTTTTAGCTCAGTGTGCAGAGATTTAAGTGCCATTTCTTATTGGTGCTAATGCAAGTCAGGTGGCTAATACCCTGTAAGGCTCACTGAAGATTCGCCCCAAGATGCCTTGTAAATTGCTTTTCATTGAAGGCACGTTCAAAATTCACTTTTCTGTATATGGTTTTTGCTACAGCATTCTTACTATAGATATTACATTTGTCACTGAAGAGGAATCATAAAGTCAAACAGGGCTTTTAAAGAAAATCTCATGCAATAAAATTTTAAACTCTAGTTGATCTCTTGAACTGTAGCATTTCTCTGCTGAAGGTCGTGACTGGTGTGCATTACATCTAGACTGCTTTGTCCTCAGAGTTTGGCACAACCCAGCTTTATCTGCATTTAGAGCCACGAGTATTACAGGATCAGATTTGGGTTCTCCCTTTAAAAAAACCCAAACAATTTCATGCAGATAAATGACCTCCCAGACTAGAAAGCTTAATTAGAAAGAAGTTTGTTTGCCAGCTGGTGAGTACATTAAGCCTTTCTTCCTTCTTCTGAATAGACAGTTCTATAGAAGTTCCCTACCTTTGGTATAATTTCTGTTTCTAATAAGTTTAGTTCTATAGCTTTCTTGGGAGTGTGTTGATGACTTCTAGATGCAAAAGGATTGTTAATTTGCAGACTAGTAATCCAGTGTTGCTGTTTGAAGATGAATTAGACTGTGTATCTTTCTGTCATCCCTTCTACTCCTTCCACAGGAAAGCTAAAGAAGGAAAGTAACAATTTCCTGGTCACACCTGACTCTTGTGATGCTCAAGGGCTGGTGTTGGATAACAAATTGCCCTAATAACAATGAGATTTCTTTAGGTGCCTTTTTACAGTTGAGACTAGAACAGGCAGTTCTGTGGTGGATACTGTATAACTTGTAGAAATTGCTGGTTTTGGACACAAGACCCTGCTTCTTGAGCATCTCAAGCCCAGCATCCTTGACTGTTCTGAAAAACTGGATTCCGCTTGTGTCAGTTGCTAAGAATATTGGGTTGCCAGTCAGAGCCTACATTCCCTATTTTTTAGTAAATACAACAATAGTAGTATAATACTCCATGCTGTCCTAGCCATCTACATCAGACCTGAGTTAACAGAGCCACTTCAGAGTTTTGAGGGGAGGACCCTGCTGTGATTTCTGGTGCTGAATTTTATGATGTGAAGTTCTGGAGGGTAAAGAAGAAATAAGCAAATGTGGATTTCTGTTAGGGAGTTAAATCTGTGGATGATAGAACACTGCTTTGAGGCTATTTGGATCATGCTTGTTTGCCAGGTCCATATGTCAATGCTCAGCCAAGATGTGAGTAGGTTCAGCAGAGGAAACTGCAGTAAACTCAACCATCAATCCAGAAGTTCTTGAGAGATGGTGAGGCTGTGCACCTCTCCCATCTGGTTTCTTCAATTCAATTAACTTCTGTGTTTTTCTGCTTTCTCCTTTTAGACAAAGAATGAACTTCCTTTGAATCCTTACATTTTCCTGTCTAATTTTTCCTTTTCAGTCAAGAACTGATTTAAAGACACAAGAACATCTACTCAGCTGAACTTTGACTCTGTTGTTTCAAAGAATCATAGAGAGACCCTGAAAAGTTACCTATCTGGATCTCCTTGCTCAAGTAGAGCCCAGTAATATCTCAGTAATATTAAAGTTCTAGAGGTATTTTGCATTACTGACCAGGTATTAAAGCCAAAAATTTCAAAGGGAAAGGGACTTAAAGTTTAATTTGACTGGAGCTCATCTATTAATTTTTTCTCCCCACAGAAGATGTGGTAGAGCTGCTCACTCAAATGCCTTAAAAATTTGTTTGAAAGATGAGCATACACTCGGTGCCTATTAAATAAGTTTCTGTAGTAAACTGTGACTGAGAGGGAAGAAACAAATGAGTGAACACTTGGAGATTTAATGAATAGCCTCACTGGCCTAAAGGTACGAACCTCTGGATCAGCAAATGAAGAAATGCAGAGTGTTGGTCAGTACCTGCTCACAGGAATTGTTCATACATGGGTCACATGTCCACTTTCTCCCCTGCTCTTTGTTTCTGAAGATGCCACTGGGGGTTACTTCTCTTCCATGCATTTCTAGTCATCCTTGACTGTCTTGACCATCAATTTTCATGTCTACTGCGTAAACTTACATCTTAGTTGAGTTCAGCGGGGTGGTGTGATAAGAAAGACTCATTCTCTTTTAATTTTAAAGGATATTCCTACTTGCCTGTCTATCTAAAGCCATACTTCATTGTTACACAGCTATGCAAAAAGAAGGATTCAGGAGACTTATTCCAGGAAGAGTACTTAGCAAGCAGACTTTATTTTTCAGTGTAAAAAACCCCTAAAAAGCAAAAACAAACCTTACTTGGATGCAGAAAAAAATTTTGTCTGTGTGATTTACAAACTGTAGGTAACAAACTGTTTTGCACCCCAATTGGCACTTCAGAAGACTGGAGCAGATTAATAGCTGCATCAATTAATTTTTCTTTTTTAGTTTTTTAATAATTCTGGGACTGTCTCCTTTTTTGTACAGAAAAGAAAGCTTTGTTTGGGAATACCAAGTTGCACAGAGTGCAAGCCTACATATTCATATTTTAATAAAGGCATTCTTCTCATGCTTGAAGCTTGTTTAAACCCATCATTGGAGTCTGGATTTATTAGACTGATGCTGGAATGGAAACTGGAAATAAGCTTTGGCCATGATGTAACCAAAGACCACTGATCTCAGGGGAAAAAAATCTTCTCTTCTATATTTGGGCTACGGTAAGCCCACAGTGAGCCAATATATATATACAAAATTAATGAGAGTTTTCCTGCTAAATGGGGGACTTATAAGTGGTAACAGTGTACTTGGCCACTGTCTATCACAATAGTAGAGGTCTTTCCTCTATTGGCTAGAGGAAAAACATCTTTTATTTTTTTTTCTTTTCTAGCCCTGCATACGACAAAGTAGCTCACACAAATGCATTCCCATATTATTTTTTCTGTGTCACCATTTCAGTGTGGTTCTCCTCCTTCTAACTGAACTTTGTTTTCATATATGCTTGACAACTTATTGGCAGTTATAGGTTTAATTCCATGTGACCTCCATGATATGGTTTGTTGGGGTTTCTGCCAGCAGCTTCCTCTGGAAGAGATGTTCCAGTGCACAGAGGAGAGAGAGCATCAGGTGGGGTTGTGGTTTATACCTTGGGTGGCTGTTGAGTGGAGGCAGAATGGCCTTTCAACAAAGAATATAGTTTTCTTCCTTGTCATTCCATTCCTATTTCTTAGATATGGGGAGTGCCTACAGTCTTTGAGTGTCAAAATTTCCAAAAATGGGGACTTTGGACCTCCTAAGCTGTTTGCTGTCTAGTGTTTGTGCATACTTTGTGCAGTGCACATACTGCATGATAATAATTTGTAACCAGCAGGGAAAGGTACCATGCATGTCCTCACTGCTCAGGAGAATAGGCTTTAAATAGCTGTAATATAACACCACAACTACAACTAGTGTTGTGAAATTTTGCCTTTCCAGAATGTCATTCAAAATCTTGCTGGCTCACAAGCACCTGAATTCCACTGTGGTTTGTCATTAACACTCTCTGGGGAATGAAACCCCAAGGGCTACAAATGTCTGAAAAGCCCGGCCCTATGAATATGCTAATGGTGAGATTTTAGTTGGTTCCTAACACTGCATGAGAGGATGCTGCTGAGCTGTAATTACTATGAGAAATAGGGCTCAGAATTTCCTGAATATTGTGGGTTTCAGCTCTCAGCGATAATAGGGCATTAGTGTGGTTTTTTGCCCTGAATGTTGAGTGTGCAGGCAACTGTTCTTTTTTTATACTGGTGGAAATAGTCAACTATCTATAATTAGTAACATTCAACCCGCTCTCCAAAATACCAGTGCTTGCTTGGGGCTCAGATTGTCAAGGTTTATTGCAGGCAGCCCAAGACCAGAGAGTTCAATTAGAAAATTAACTTATATGTTATTTTACCATATTAGAGAGTTGATTTCCTTCCAATTTGAAACAGATGATACATTGTTATAAAGGGTTGGGTTTGCACTTAATATTCGCCTATAAAAGAGGTAAAGACATAGAAGACTTTTCTGCTACATTGGGTTAGGGCTTTAAAAATAATATACTTTTTTTACAAGCCTAACTGCAGATTTTATTCCTTTGAGTCACGTGTGCTTGGTGGAAACCATGTACTTTCAGTGCTTCTCAAAGCATAAAATGTGCAATAAAATTTTTTTAAAAGAATTTATACTATGTTTAGTTTTGTAAGGGAAAAAAATTAGTAAGTTTAATCTAATGTCATTAAATGTTGTGGTTTTCAGGTAATTTGTAATCCAGAAACCTTTAGTATATTTGGCTAAATGGTAACAGAAAATTAAGCTATAAGGAACACTGAAAAATTACTGGGATTACATTTGGGGCTAAATATTGACTATTAAAATGTTTGTACTTCAAATAAAGTGGTGTGACTGTTGGCTCACCAGATATCTCAGCTGAACCTCTACCTTTCTAAATGCTTGAATAATAAATTACATGGACCTCCCACCTGGGTGACCTTGCTCCTGTTACCAGGAAGGAGCAGAAGAAGGAAAAAGACCCTTGAGCAGAAACAGCGTCAGATGGAAGTTCAGTGGGAGCTGCTTAGGGAAAGGTACTGAAACTCCCAAGGGTCCAAGCCTGGATGATCAGATCCCTTTGAGTTTCCTTGGGACTGTGCCCTGATGGTGAGTTGGTAGAGAGAGGCAGCCTCAATCCAGTTGTCTGAAAAGGAATTCTAGTGATACAAAACCAACAAATAATAAGGTGTACACTGTATAAGAGCGAACTGGAACAAGGCAGTAGCAAGGGGCCAAAAAGCACAAGGCCAGGGTCAGATGATGTATTTATACAGCCTGGTGTGGGAGGGAGCTAAGGTAGGCTCTAAGGAAAGGGTCTAATAGGGGAGGGTCCAACAGGGATCAGGAATATTAAAATTCCTGCACCAAAAATCAACCTATGGTAACACAAAGAACAAGGAACCTTCTAGTAATGATTTGCATGTTTGAACTGAGGGAACTTGTGAATAATCTTCTTGCTTACTGCACATTGAATGGGGTTTCCCAGGGCATTATTCCAGGGTTTGGGGTTTTTTTCCCTGGGGAAGCTACCTCTACAGCATACCATCCCAAAGCCTTTCTTCTGAGAACAGTCAAAACAGCAGTCCTAAACAGCTTCTGGACTGCAGTGTGTTTGCTCACATAGCTCCCTTTTTCTGCAGCAAGGCAGCATTTCCACAGGGGCTCATGCAAGCAGGCAGTGATGGATCTCATACATATGCTTGAATATTTTTTTCTGGGTGTGTGTCTCAGTACTTGCTGCTCTTCTACAATGTGGCATGTCAGCCAGCATAAACAATGCTGGGATTCATTAAGAATATAAATAAGCTGATTGTTGATGGTTTGCTGTAGGAAGCAATGGCACCCATAGGGATCCTAGTAGATGCTTAGAGGGTGTGGTGAGAAAAGATAAAGATTTTTCTCCAGGCCTTAATGTGTATAAGGCCAATTGTGCTTATAAAGTAGCTGAGTGGATGAGCTATTTGAGGGAGAGTCCCAACAGTGTTACCTTCTGGAGACAGAATAAAAAGATATTTCAAATAAGAGGTGGATGAATAGTCATGACCCTCAGTGGAACCCTTCCAGTACAGTTTGTTTGAATCTTTCTCTTCATTAGTGTTTCCCAAAGGTGAATTCAGTAACAAAATACCTTATGATAACTGAGCATGCAGCACTTGGTGGCATACTATGAAAATAACTTCATATCTAAACCATTCTCCTTCTTATCTCCCATAACAACAATATCTGTTTGCAAATTCTATTTTACTTGGGGAGTTCAGGTTACCACCTTTACAGTCCCTTTTGCCAGGTCTATCCAAAACCAATCCTGATTTTTATAAGTCAGCGAATGGATGCAATAAAGGGATACTTTAATAAGAAACACAGAGAAGTAAAGAAAAAACTGGAAAAGGAGATCAGGGAAAATTATCAATCTGTTGAGAATATGATGTTGTCAAATCCAAAAAAGAAAATAAATCTTGAAAATATATCTTGAAATTTTTAGAAAGCAGTCACAGTCAGATGGAATTCTGAGTATTCCTTCTGTAGGAGTTACTCAAGTTCAGTTTGGTGTTTTCCACTTCTGATAGATGCTGGATGTGGGTAGTTTTAAGTAACAGGCTTGAAGTAGGCACTGTTACTAATCCAAGAAGTTACACATGCACATTAAAATTTAAAAAAAAGGAAAAAAAATCAGTTACCACAGCTTTGCATCCAGGAGGGAAAAATTAAATACTTTTATATGATATTAGTATGGCAGAACTGAAAGGGTTTGTGTTTTGTTTGTTTTGGGGTTTTTTTTCCTATCAAGAAAAGAATTGTTAAAAATGGGAATGATGTTTCCCCAAATACTCATATAGCTGTTATTCTAGGGGATTTTTTTGGCGAGGTTCATGTTTTCCAGAAAGAAAGCAGCCGTGCCTAGTAGTAAATGGTATAACCAGAGAACAAATCTTAAACCTTAGTAACTGAACCATTTCACTGTATAGCACTTAATATATCACATCAGAAAGGAGAACAAAATTATTTCTGTGAATTTCTTTCTTTCAGAAGGGATCCAGTCATCCCTTACATATGGGAACCCCCCAGAAATAATACACACATCCTTAGAAGAGTTAAGATGAAATTACTGAGACCTTGATGAGATTCCATGCTCTCTTTTTTGTTTGCAGTAATTGGGGTGACTGAAGAGGCAGAAACTAGATTTTTCTCTGCAGAGGAATGCGTGGGGAATGAATCCAGCTGTCCCAAACCAAATTGTAATGGAGATACTTGGTAAAATTTCTAATCCATATTTACCTATTTTCTACTACTTGCAATCCCCCACCAATGGAACACAGATAAATGATCCAGAAAAGAAAACAGGGCTATAAAGTGTTCAACAGTGGGATCTGCAGAACACTGCGTGCTGGCAGCTTCAGGTTATGGTTGTTCCTCCAGAGAACATGGGATTTCCTTGTTATCTTATGGGTAGGTGCTCTATCTCCCTCTGGTACCTTGCATTCTCAGTCCGACTCTTCTCTCATGACAACACTTGTCATCTTAGGCAGGGATCTGGCAGCTGGACAAGTGCAGTCATTTGAAAATCTGCATGAGACTTCAAGTAGCTTACACATTTTCCTTTTCTCTTCATTTTAGTTTTTCTAAGGCAATTGCATGTAGTCAGTTAGCCTGGGACCAGAGGATGCTGTACTCAGGTGAAATAAAAGGTTGGCTGAAGCAACATGCAGTTGTGTTTGTGACACTGTCCGNTAAGGCAATTGCATGTAGTCAGTTGTGTTTGTGACACTGTCCAACAAGTGGCAAAGTCACCTGAGAACTTCATGGCTCTTACAGCAGCAGGCAGATTTTTTTTTGGAGGCATTGCTGTTGTTTCAGTCTGAGAAGCCAGCTTTTATTCCGTTTCAGTTTGTATTCTGTGTGTCATCAGGTCTGGCTGCTGTGCAAAGGTATGGTTTGCGGGTTTTGTACCTTTGAGTATTTTACATCAGCCTGCAGAAAAGTCAGTGTCTTGGCCAGGCTATTCCATCCTGTAAATGAAGAAGCAGATCCACTAAAACTTATGCTGATGTCACACTCACTGGTATTCAGAACTCAGATCAATACAGGTTAATTTTTTTTCTTTTCTTTTCTTTTATTTCTTCTTTATTTTTTTTTTTTTGATGCAGCTTGGAGTAGAGCACTGAGGAGATGACATGATTTGCAACATGAAGTGTATAATATATTGTATTTATTGTATCTATTACTATATTTAAATAGTAATAACTTTAGATATATGAGTTAATGTTTATTTAGCACTATTTAAAAGAGGAGGATTTTTTTTTTTTTATTTAAAGAAGGGAGAGATCTTTTATTTAATAGGTGAGAACACCATCCTCCCAGTATAGACCCTGTTGACAGGTATCACACAGGGTAAGAGATATTCAATAAGGGAAGTAGTGAAAGAGATAACAGTTTCTACCAAACTGAATCCTAACCTTGTGTAACTTGTCATAAAACAGATAAAAGATATTGTAATACTGGTTTAATGTCATCTAGGATTCTAAGAGTTAGCAACTAGAATCTATATTCCAATTCAGAAGTGAAGACTGAGGGGCACTCTGTGTCTGTCAGTTTCCAAAGAGGATGGATCCAGGCTCTTGGTGGTGCCCAGCAATGGGACAAGATGCACTGGGCAGAAACTTGAACACAGGAATTCCACCTAAACATGAGGAAGAACTTCATGGTGCAGTGACCGAACACGGGAACAGCCTGCCCAGAGAGATTGTGGAGTTTCCCTCCCTGGAGATATTTGGGAACCATCTGGACACAATCCCAAGTAAAGTGCTCTAGGGAATCCTGCCTGAGCAGGGAGGTTGGACTTGATGACCTCCAGTGGGCCCTTCCAAAATCAACTATCCTGTGATTCTGCAATATTTTAGTAAATATTTTTGGCACAGAGTTATCCTCATGTCAGTTAAATCACAGCTCTGTTTTCAGTAAGTGTGGGAGTTAGCTGGTTAAGTGTGAGCTACTGAAAAGAAAAAAATTTAGTACAGCTTTGTTGCATTTTCTTTGTAGGCTCAAAAGAAAAACGAGTATTTCTTCAGAGCATATTTCCTAGTATATAATGAACCAAATGTTGAACAGATGTACTTAAAAGTGTGGAAAAATCAAATGAAAGTCACATTTAGGATTTATAGAGTTGAAAACCAAAAAAAAAGAACCAAAAAACCAAAAACCAATGGAAATAAGAATGTTGATGAACAGAAACTATGTTGTTAATACAGAAATTTTTACTGTAAGTTTTTAAAAAGTTGGCTTCTAGATCTCCCAACTGCAATCTGGAATTATATAAATTATGGTTAAAAAATGATGCAACATTTCTTCTGAAAAAGAAAATTTAGCTCTAAATTATGTTTTATATTAATTTTAAATTGACAATGACTAGTGCAGTTTCATAAAATTGTACTTCTTCCAAGAATCATGAAACTCATAGAGGTCAGAGAGCTACAAAACATTGACTTTCCCCCCCCCAACACACATTTTTAAATCATGCAATTAAGACTACAGAGGACCAGAAAAATAAGGCAGATTTTTAATTCAGTAGCAATGCTTTGTCACAGCTGCTGCTGTAAGGAATCAGTGGGTAAATGGCCCTGCTGAAGTGTAGTCTCTTCACTCAGGTATTGGAGCATAACAATGCACCACTTATTTCAGTAAGACAGCTGCATATTTCTAAAATGAGCTGTGGCCTTCATTCAGAAAAAGCACCCCTGTTCTGGAAAGCAGCCTCTTTGGACGATCACAGTTACAACAGCTCTACTGCAGAAAGCATTTGAGCCTGGGACTTTGGGAATTAAACACATGCCTAAGTGCTTTTCCTAAATAAGGATACATTTAGACATGTGAATTGAGACTTGCACAGACCAGTAAACAAGGGAATTTTCAAACAGTTCTCAGCCATCTGTATTACGTAATCCACGTAATGAGTGGGACTTTGGAGATTTATATCATCTGATTCTGTGTCTTGTACTGGGGAAGAGACTCTGATGTGAAGTTCTTCATTAAAATAACTCTGCAGTCCAGAAATGTACATTGCACTTAGGTGAAAAACTGCTAAATATTACTAAGTATTTTGTCTTCCCATCTCATGCTCTTCAGACAATTAAATTAAGAGGCAAAAAGATCTGAGAGATGAGAACTGGAGCAAGCTTGATAATGATTTGAGTCCTGGCTTGTCCCATTAGTTCTTGCCCATTACACCAATCTCTTGTGAACAATTCAAATTTAGGCACTCAAGTAAGTGGCTTGACGTTTTCCAAAGTGCTGAGGAACTTTGGTAAACTGCTATTAGTTTGATTGATTTACCAATATGATGATAATAGCTCATATTGCCAGTAAGAATTTACAGTTTTAGACTTTGTCTCCTATATTTTGGGTTTGGTAAGTCCTCAGTGGACTTTCAGTGTGTTGCATCTCACAGGCCTGAAGGGAGAGCAAGCCTGCAAGTCTCTGTCTAAAGCCTTTGCTGCTAAGTACGATTTTCAGCAGATAGGTAAATATCAGAAATTTAGACGCTGACAAAATGAACTTGGGAGAAGATACCCTGTGTCTGATGAAGCCCAAGTTGTCACTGTGGTGGTACTTCTGACCGAAATTGCACAGTGCTTCTCAGATATTGCATAGCTTCCCATCTGAGCACTGTATAGCCAGGAGAAGTGGCTCTCTGTTTATTCCTTAGTCCTTGGCTGGTTCTTTGGTGCTTTTAACTGTGTCATTGGAGGCCAGCAGCTCCAAAGCTTTACTGAGATAGATGCCTTAGACATCAAGATGACACCTGGTTTCAGTCTGTTAACTTTTGATTATGTGTTGACTTTAAGGATATCTGTAAAACTTGCCTTCAGGAAAGAAAATGA
>VWYP01018217.1:39738-65095 GCA_013400435.1 Pycnonotus jocosus | reverse complement strand
AGCTCTGCCAGGTACGGCAGTGGCGGCAGCTTCGGCCGCTGGCGCGGGTTAGAGGGCCCTGAGCCCGCAGCGCGGTCCCACCAGGCCGGCCCGAGCTGCGGTGCCGCCCGGGGCTGTGCGGGCGGCGGGCCCTGACAGCCCCGAGCTCGGCCCGGCGGTACCGGCGGTACCGGCCCTTTCCCCTCCCTCCGCGCCAGCTTCCCGGCCCGGCCCGGAGTTCGCCGCCCGGCACCCCTCGGCTCGTCTTCTAGCGGAAGGAAAACAAAACAATCCCTCCAGCACAAAGCGCTTTTCCTCCCTTTTTGCTGTAAGGAACCGATGGCATATTGAAAAAACGAGTGTTTATTTGGGAGACTCCTCGCGCAACTTCTTAAAGATAGCATCGCAGGTGGGATGGCGCCCATAGGGCTGCCCCTGCACGAGAAGTGGATTCAAAAGCAGACGCCAGAATTACTTCTTCTCTGTCTTTAATAACTGAAATATTCGAAAATATTAATATTTGGTTCCTTTTCCATGCTCAGCGTCTGTTTTCCCTAAGCTCGGGCAGTCAGCCCCTAAGCTAAAGTAGTCAGGCAAAGTAACTCAGGAGGCAGCCGAGGCTGTGCTGCGCCGCTCAGCAGCCGAGCAGCGGGCGGGGGACACCGTGAGTGCCCCGGGCAGCGGCAGGGGTGAAACCCACCCCAGAAACACACTTCACTAACGGGGTAAGCAAACGCAGCCTGGAAACGCCGCAGCCGAAGCAGATGGGGTTACTGACAGGACCCGCTGCAGCCGGGCTGCTCACCAATACCCGTCTGCAGGTATTTCACCAGTTTCGCGGGGTGTCATCCCAAGCGCTTCGCCGCTTCAGACAGAGAGAGCAACCACCAACTCCGATAATGAACGAGAGACAGCCGCCAGGGCGAGCGGAGGCTGCGGGCGGAGAGGAGGAGCGAGCGGCCGGGGCAGCGGAGAGCAGGGGGGAGCGGCATCCCGGAGGATGCAAAGCCGCGAGAGGAGGGCAGCTCCCTCAGAATCCCCTCGGGGCCCCGGGGACGCCAGGGTAGCAGGGACAGTGGGGTGTCCCAGGCTGTGAGGGGCGGGCGCTGGGAGCAGGGAGGGGCTGAGGTGCGATGGGGAGCCCGGCCTTCCCGGGAGGAAGCGTGGAAGAAATGTGAATGAATTCACAGGTACACAGAAGGACCGTTGTCAGAAAAAAAAAAAAAAATTAACTCTCCTCCCCAAACATAATGTAGTTATTTGTTTGCTCCTTCGAAACATAGGGAGTACGAGTACTGAAGCAGCTCTGCCTCCAAAATTCACTTCGACCGGAGCGGTTCCAACGTATCTGAAATGGGAAAAACAACCCCAACCAGACCATGAGGACACTTAAAAGTAAAAGGTCGGACGTGCTTTGGCATTGCAGGGTCAGATGTTCCTCCAGCTGGCGAGACAGAGCCCGCACTGCAGCACCGTGCCGCCCGCGGGGTCCGGCTGTGCGCGGGGTGCTGCCCTCGAGGGAACGGGGGGGCTCTGCCCCACTGAGCTCTTCCAGCCCCCCAGCAGCGGGAACAGCGAGCCTCAGCTTGCCCAGCTTTTTCCCTAAGAAGTCGTCGTGGCTGTGAGGGGAGCCTGTCTGAACTAAATCAAGCAGTCGCTTCATTTAGTAAATAAAATATTTTGCCGCTGCCATATGTTCCTCGTTGCAAGCAAGCCGCCGGTTACTTTCCTAAAGTGGTGGATAGGTACATAGGCACCTTTTTATTGTAGCAGCACTGTAAAGCCACTGAATCATTTGTTGCCCGCCCTACATCGTGGGAAGGAACTGAGCCAGGAAAGCATAATGTTCTTCTGGGTGCTAATTCGAACTCTTAATCAAGATCTGATTACCAAAAAGGAAGACAGAGCATAAAAGCGCTATAAAGATTTAATTTTTTTTTCTATCTTGGCCATAACTCACCCCACAAATGTGTCCATTATGGCATTCACTCTAGCAGGAAAATTGTGATGTTGCTGCAAGATTCCCTACAGCAGAGCTGCTGCCAATGATGATGAATAATCTCGGTCCATATGCTAGCTCTATACATCTCTACAGCACCAGCCTGCTCTCATCCTCTTTCTGCTCCCCCAAAAACACGGGATATTTGAAGAACAGTAAAAGCTAATTAAAAATAGTTAATAGGTTAATCAGACTTGGTTTTATATTTATCTAATGCAGAGCACTGATTCTTTAGTGATGTAGCCTGAGGAATTACCACGAGCCAAGAAAATGAATCAGACATTTAATGGAGATGTGGAAACGGAAATTTCTTGTAAGACTACAAAATCTCACGCCAATAATACACTAAAATATAATAAACTTATCATTAAAATTCCACGCATGAAATGCCATCCTGTGTCCTCTTGCTAGGCGATAAACCGAGACAAAGCTGGCCAGAAAAAAATTTCGGGAGACGGGCCTTTGGGTACATCTCACCTGCCTTTTAGCATTCTTGTCCCAGAGTGTCTGCCCGCAGACCTCTGGTGACAGCTAAAGTCAGAGGCGTCTCTTCGCGGATGCCCCCCCTGCGGACTGCCTGGGTCGCTCTTCAGGGTGCCGAGGACCATGAATCGCTGCCAGCTCTCTCCGGGGCTGTGCTGGAGGCGTCGCGCTGGGGCTGGCACCGCTCTGCGTTACTTGTTCTGACCGCGCACGAAGGGTTTGTGCGGGGAGCAGCGTTCCCTTTCCAGCCGCTGGCGGATGCTGCGGGCTCTGCCTTCCCCGGGGGCTCCCAGGCACTGCTGAGGACACGCTCCCGTCTCTTTGCCGAACTAACGCTGTGCTCCGAGCGCTCTGTCCGAATTTCTCCTTGCATTTACACCGAAGCGTATCCAGAGTAACTGGGAGCGGAGGCTGAGGCTGAGTGGGAACAGGACACGGTCCTTGCCTTTTAAAAACAGCTGCGAAGAGGGGGGTGTTGCAGGCTGCTGCCTGCACTCACCTCTGTTACCACTTCAGTATTTCTTAATATGCTTTTCTTAAGTGAAATGGTCAAGCATTTCCCGTATCCTCAGGAAGGGAAAATATTTTTCTCGTTTCTGGAACATTGAGAATATTTGCCGCTGAAGCGGAGCAGTTACTTTTACTTTTGATTTGTGATCGTTGGTTCAGCCTGACCCCTGCTGGGGGAAAGCCGGGAGGAGAGTTACAGAGCGTCTATCCCGAATCCACAGGTTCACCGGAGATCATTCCCGGCACAGTCCTGCTCCGAGCCCCATTCCCACCGCAGGCCCGTGCCCTGCTCAGGCTCTGCCCACACTGCCCGCTCCCCTCTGGGCAGTACAAACCTCACCTGAAGTTTGTCCAGCTCACACCTCCAGAACCTGTCACCACCTCCACAGTCACACTGCACTGTGGAAACACCACACAAGGATTTGATGTGGCCTCAGGGGTCTGCTGGAGCTGCACCCACCCCTCTGCTGGCATCCTGGCTGGCATCTCGGCTCCAAAGCCCTGCTAGCAACAGCCCTGTGGCATTGCTGATTACCAGCCCACCGTCTATCTTAATTAGTGCACAACAGATTTCTCAACATTCCCATGTTTGTGTATTCCTGTATGGTGCTGCTGAACACTGCAGCCAGCACAGATGTGCCCGTGGGATGACCTGGCACTCAGACAAGGCATTTCCATCTAACTTGCTGAGGACTGACGTTCCTGTGGTAGAGATGGCCCTTCTCTCCATCTGGGGCTGCTGCTGCCTCTGCACACCTCAGTCTGTGATTCTGGTGAGAGGCCTGCTCCATTCCCAGGTGGGAACTCTGTGGGGATTGGGTGCATGGAACTGATCAGCCCCAGGCAAGGAAACTATTTTGGAAACCCACTGTTAACAGTGATGCCAACGAGTACGTGCCATAGGCCAGGTGTGCAACAGCAGGGACAAGAAACACTGGTGCTCCATCTCCCTCATTCCTCTTTGCCTAAGGGCTGTGCAGGTGACACTCTTCCAAAGTTACTTTCCTTTTCCCTTCCATTGAGCGTTGCTGCACAGAAACTTCCCACTCCGCAGTGTGTGCGCACACGAGATGTGGATAAAGACACAGTTTAGATCCAACAGAAGTTCACATGTCATCCCCCAGCCCTGGCAGAGCAGCTCAGCCTCCCAAGAACCTGCAGGACAGGGAGTGCCCCCACAATTGCTGGATATAAATCCAGGCACCGCCCTGGCATCCACGTGCGGGATTTCTTGATGTGGATAACCACACACCCCCTATGGCTAAAACTAATGTCTGGCTTTACTTCGGTCCCACATTAGCAGCAAAAATGTATAGAAATCTAAGTGGCAGAGCTGGAGCTTTTATACAGTTTCTTTCACTCTGTGAGAAGAATATATGTACACTAGGCCATTGCTGCTATTTAAGCAGCCCCATGGAAATCAGCAGTGAGGGCTTTGCTTAGAAATTGTTGGCACAGGGTGGTCCAGTGTCAGGGAACTGAAAATCATTAAACCGATCATCTAAATGGGGGTGGGAGGGGGAAAGCAGAACGGTGTCTATCGTTATGTGCATAATTTTATGATTTTCAGAAAACCATATTTCAGTATTTTCCATCATATCAAAGGCTGACAGGGCCGCATTGATTAGCAGGTTCAGCCCAAAGGACGGAGAGAAGCACAGACAGAGGCATACTTCGTACCGCGACTCTGATTAAGAAAAGATCTCGCTGTCTCCGTTTAATTTTCAGTGTCACCGGAACGAGCCGAGGGCGATCGGCGGTGCCGGGAGCACGGGCAGCTCGGGGAGCAGGGCTGGGACGCGGCGCGGCTCGGAGAGCTCCCGGCGATCCCGGGGCTGCCTCCCGGAGCTGCCGTGCTCGCTCCGGCAGCTCCACCTAGCGAGGAGCGCTCCCGGCCGCTGGAAAGCGCAGGAAGGTACTCATCTATTTGTTCTGTCAGGAAGGACAGTATGCACCTGCCTGCCCCATGCCAGTGCGGGCTGCTGTGCAGTAATGGAAGGGGGTAGAGCATCTCCCTGGATGGGCCAGGGCTGGAGCCTCCACCGTTGCTTTTGGAGTGTATAATTCCTGCTTTTTGGGACCTCCTGAAGCAGAACAGTCTGCCAGCACACTGAGCAGCAGGAAAGAGTCACTCCCCTCCCTCCGTCCGAGGGGCGGTGCCATCCAGCCTCGCAAACTTCACTTTAGTGGCCCCAGCGACAGCATGGGGGTTTGTTAAAAGGAATTGTGAGTGCTCTGCCACAGACTGAGGGGATGTGGTGGCTCCTGTCAGGCTCTACCCCATTCTCTGGTGAAGAGGATGCAGTGCTACACGTGACATAGCAGGCTCACAGCTGGGGATGACCCTGTGCGGGGAAGCACAGTATGGCTGGACCTGCTCTCCAGAACTGTGAGGGAGCAGGAAAACCAATGGTCAGATTTTTCTGTGAGATGCTGAATCCTTAGGGGAACTGTTCAGTGTTTTAGGGTTTGGGGGTTTTTTCAGTGCTTTCCCCTCTCTAGCAAAGGATCTGATGAGGGAGGACAAATAAGAGATAGTGCTGAAGGCAATCTTGACGCCAATATATTGTAGCTGTGTTGATTACCAAAGAGTGGGAACAGCCTTGCCCTCACAGCTCTGGGTGCGATAAAAAAGTCAGTCAGCTGGTAGGGAATGAGGTGGAGTGTTGTGAGGAGGAAGGGACAGGAAGTCATGCGAGGGACAGAAAGTGTAAGATGTCATTTGAGGGACAGGCAGGCTTAGGTGACTGTGCTAGGGACAGGAAGGAGAGAGCCAGAACTGCAGAAGGAAAGAGCCACAGCTGTGTGGAGCTGCCCATGGGAGGCTACATAGAAAAGATATCAGAGACTTTTAGATAACAAGGTGCTGATGCTTGGAGCCTTCTTCAGTGTCAGTTGTACCTCCTCCATGATGTGGGCAATATATCAGGGGCAAGATTGCCTTCTGTACTATCTCTATCTGTCCCCCCAACAATTGCAGATGTAGACCACTAAAAAGCCTGCATCCGGAAGGGACAATTTCCCACTGTGAGAGTTTGAATCCCAGTCCTTGCCTCAGTTTGCAGTGGCAATGCCAAGAACTCTTGGGATAAAGCATACTGCCGTTTCTTGCCTGACAGAGGAAAGCATCATTTTTCTATAGGTGTCTCAGTCATCTCTATCAGCTCTTGCTCTGATTACATTCACACTTTCCTTTTCATCTCTCATAACCAGTGATGTCAAGTCATGTTCTGCAGCTTGCATGAACCTCTAGTGGCATTGGGGACAGTACAACAGGGAATTCTTGTCTGTAATAAGATACCCAGGTAATTTCTTCCAGTACTATCTTTGGCTGGGTGTCATGAGGGCATGAGGGATGCTGTTCAGAAAGCACCGTGCTGGTATAGCAGCTGGCTGAAACTGAGGCTTCTTGTGCTGGCAAGCAGGGAATTTCTTTAGTTTGCAATTACATGAAAAAAAATTTACCTAGATCAAGGAGTGAGAGAGCCTGAAGTATGATTCTGGACTTATTTCTCTTGTGTTGGCTTTACACTGTGGGCTTTAGGTAAGTAGACTTTTCTCTGGCACAAGAGAAGCACTAGAAAGCCACTTGCTATGGTTGTTTTCAATTCCCATTTTGGGTCCTGCTCTTCTGGCAGTAGCTGACTGAAGACCAGCCAGTTTGGTCAGAGCCCCTATAAGAGTAAAAATTGCTAAAAAGCAGAACTGGTGCCTTTTTTGGGCAACTAGTACCCATTCCTCCTGGTTTTGCAGACCCCTCCTTCACTGTGATCAAGGCAGGCAGCCAGCTGGGGGGCTTGGGGGACAGGCAATAGGCTGATGGTTCCCAGATGCCTTTGCCCATTTAGCACACAGAGCAAGTCTCTAGAAGCAGCTTTCCAGGATAAAGTACTTTCCCAATAAATCTGACACCTTCGGGTAAGAAAAAGAGGCATAAGAAGAACTTCCTGGGAGCTGCTTCTGTGTGTGGTGGTGACTTAGGGAGGAGAAAAATGAGATCAGGAGCAGAAGTGCTGTGGCATATATCCAAAAGCCACTGGTCAAGATTTATTGAGAGGCTTTCAACCACAAACCTGGAAACACAGAGGAAAAAAGAGAAGAGGCCATAAGTCTCTGTCTTTTGGAGCCTCTCACTTTGTCTTGGCTCTTAAAGTATGGGGAAGATGCTTCTCTCAACATGTATCCCCCTAGTAAAAACCTCAGGATCTTGTATAACACAGTTCCAGTCCAGAGGGTTTGGATAAAGATGGAAAAGATGTACAACCAGCTGGTAATTTCTAGTGTATTTTTACAGTTATAGCACTTCAAGGTAACTTTCAGAGAATTCACCTCAGTGAATGTGTAGGAGCACCTTTGTAAAGTACGAGATGTACTTCAGTCTGAAGGCTACCACAACAAAGTGGCAGCAAACCAAGACTTTACAGGGCAACCTTTCCAGATCGTGACTGTAATACTTGGCTTAATTGCATCCTGTCGGCTGCTCACCACTTTTAAAATACACTCTGAGTGTGCCATAATGCTCCTCCTGTCCCTTGAGATAAGATAGTTAGATGGTATTGCTGGCAAAACAGAGCAATATTTCATAAACTGCTAAATATCAATGGTGATCTGCCTGATGGTACCTTAGATGAACTTTTCTCATGAACTGAAATGTAACAGAGTGAGTAATACTGGAGCTCAATTAAATGAAATGATTAAAAAGTTATTGAAAGTGACATAAAGAGGAGGGGAGCAAATCCAGTGACAGAGAGCAGAGACAAGTGCAGGCTGTGCTCCATGCACCACAAATCCAGCAAACAGTGAATACTTCCTGTGGAAGTTACTCTGACCTGGTATTGCTGAAACTATCAAAGAGCTTTTGCTTTGGCCTAAGATGGCAAAATTCCCACTGAAGGGACCAGGGCTCAGCCTCATATCTGGCATGTGGAGGAGCACATGACAGTTGCCAGAGGATAAAATGGGGATTGCTGATGGTGTGGTAGGAAAGCCCGTTCCCTGAGAGTCTGTCCATCAGAGAGCATCATGGTGTGCTCAGTTACACAGGAAGAACCAGCGTGACCTGGGATTGAAGAGGGAAGTTTGGGCACAAACACTGCTCCCCTGACATCATCCAGAAAGGATTCTCTCTCTCTCAGCTGGCTGTAAATTGCAGGCAGTTGTGGTGTTAAGGCTGGTGTCAACCATATGTGCGTTAACATAAATGGTCTCCACCTCCAGGGAAACCACTGGGAAGTGTCACTGGGCACAATCAGTTTCCTTGGCCAAGTTCCTCCTGTCAAGGAGGTGTTGCCAGGCAGAGTGATGGGGGCTCTGTAGGAGGCAATCACTCTCCTCTTCCTTCCTGCTGCCCTCTCTGCTGCAGGCTGTGGATTAGGGCTCCTGGCCTTGTCCTGGGAAGGGTCAGGTGTCTCAGCACAGTCTGAGTCTCCCCCAGGCTGGTACCACTCTGAAGGTGCTGGGGAGCTTCTGTACATGGGGTCACCTGAAGCAGCTGCTGTGTATCTACTGAGGCCTTTTTAAAAGCATCTTAGGAAGCATTTTGAAGAATGGTTTGCTCTTCAGTCCTACCCAAAGCACACAGAGGGTAAGCTAGTTCCTCCAAATACTTTAGACTGAATTTGTTGGGGGATAGCTGATTCTGCCAGTGCTACATTTTGTGGGATTTGTCTAGAATGGAGCCAGCTCCTCTATTTTCTCTGGCAGCTACCTGTGTTTTGACAGAGTGGTGTCATTTGTCCCTTTAAACCATCCAGTGGTTACCCCTTTAGCCTTTCCCAGCTGGAACCGTAAATGTATAGTCCTTATCTGTGGCAAGACTGTTTCCTCATCAGGCTTGTCTCCACCTCTTTCCACGCCCACAGCTCCTTGCAAAAAGAAGAGTTGCAAGTTATGGTATTCCAAAGGGAGGCTTGTATGAAAAGAAAGGATCTGCATGGACAATGTAACATATAGTGCACGTGTGATTGCACAAGGAGAGTGTGTTGCAATTTCATGGCATGTTCAGACAGCCTCAGCAAGCTCAAGAATTAATTTCATGTCTAATGCAAGAACAGCAGCAGCTTTCCAAGTGCCCACCACATATTAACCCTGTTTTGTTGGGGGTTTTTTTGTTTTGTTTTTTTTTTTGTTGTTTTTTTCCCAAAAAAGTACAACCATCCCTGGGATTATGGTAGGAATAAAGGAACAAGAATAACTCAGTAGCTGTGCAATACCCAGTCACTTGGACCAAACAGAAGGTGACAGCTGCCTAGGGCAAAGGTTTCTCCTGCCAGAGCTTTCACAGCGGTCACTAGATCATGTTCCTCAGACTTTGGTGCATAACTTGGAAATAATGAGGTCAGTTTGTTTTGTTGCTTTGTTTTTTCTGGCATACAAGTGGCCTGTTTTATAAAGTTCAAATGTACAACTAATAAGCAAATAGTTGTCCACAAATGCCGCGGACTACGAGGTTTTTGTGCCAGACTAGCAAATGTAAACAGATTATATGACGTATTAACTAAACACAAAAGAACAATTCAGTGCTGTCAGTGGATTTAAATTACTAAAATACAGATATGTATGCTCTCTTCAGGATGCCTTGGCAAAGTATCACTGGCTTTTGACCCCTGTGAAACCAAGTAAGACTGTATTAGAACTCATGCTCTATTCATTTAAAGGGGGGGAAAGCAGCTTCTTTATTGACTCATACAAGCCCATATTTCAGTGCAGCTTTCCCTTTTTCTAGCATCTGAGTCTAGCACCTAGAGCTGGAGGAGGATTCATCCCAGAGTCCACAGGTTGTGTAATAACGAGCTTCTGACCTGGAATTTCAGCTTTGAGCATATCCTGAACACCTGGGCTCCCATGCACTGTCTCAAGGCAGCACCAGGCAGTGTTTTGCAGCTCTTGGTTTCATCAGGGGAGCATAGGGTATTAATAGCTAGCCTTGTGCTTTGGAGAACAATCATACAGCCTGACCGAGGCAGTTGTATCACTGTTTCCTCTACATCTTTCTGACTTGGGCTTATCCTCTTTAAAATGATTTAGGGATGCAAAAAGATTATAAATTGATTGAATACAGCACATTACAATATTGTCCATAATTGATATTATTTAAGAGGATACTGAACGGTTGCTGACAAGGCCTGACATTGCTATCTGTGCTGACCAGTAGGTATTGACATTTTCCGCTTGTCTCACTTCTGTGCATTAGTAGGAATCCATTAAAGAGAAACCCCAAACCCTGCAAACCACTTCTGCTTCCGAGACTGCTGGCAGTAGGGATCCTCAGTGTTATGACTGCAGGCACACTGTTCTTTCCACACATGTTTTGAGCCAGATAATTTCTGTTCCCCAGGCTCTGACTGGACAGGGAACAAGTGTCTTCCATTTCCTTCTGCTGCTGCAGCCATGGAGCAGCTCCACTGTCTCTTCACCATGGAAGGGACTTACTGCTGCTCAGTGGAGCAGCAGCAGCTCCATGCCGGCTGCCTTTCCAGGAGGATGGATGCAGCTTGTGTAAGGGCTTATGTAACTCTTTTAATGTCAGGGCTCCGGGTTTGCGTCTGCCTGCAGAAAACTCCTCCTTTTGTACGTAGGTCAGGGCAGAGAGCAGAGGCAGCCCCGGGCTCAGCCGGCAGCAGGCGGGGTGGGTCTGCCTGCTGTGGATAACCGGAGTGCAGGGCAGGGGGCAGCACAGCAGGGGCAGATGGTGTGTCCTCACTTGGGGAAGCGCAGGGATTTGCTTGTTAGAGGCTTCCCTGTGCTGCAGATAACGTCGAGTAGGTAGATGAGGTTTGGGCTCTTTACTGGCAGCTTTGAGCCACTAAATTCACGTGGGAATACAAGGCAAGACAGAGCAGCAGAAACCTCTGAGGTCTCACACATCAAGACATTGAAATCCATTCAGGAGGGGTGACAATATTTGGATATCAGGAGAGTTGTCAGCTGACATGCTAATCCCTCTGTCCTGGGAGCACATGGAAGTTTCTGCTACACATTGTGAAACCTTGCCTGGTCACAACATTTGGAGAAGTGATGTTACATTCCAGCCAGTGTAGTTACTTGGCCCAAAGGAACCTGAGTAACAGGGTGTTGACTTGGAAAATTCCCATCCGACCAGTCTAACCGGGTGCTGGGCTCCCGTGGCTGCAAGGTGCTGCAGCTGAGGAGAAGGACAACCACACTGCCGTGATCTGCTTCATCCCTGAGCCCTCTGCCCCACAGCTCCTCTGGGAGCCCCTTGGCCTCTTTCCTCCGAGCTGGAGAGGCTTGAAATGCACAGCTGTAATACAGCTGGTTTTGCTGTCCCTCCTCGCATTTCTGAGCACTCTGTGGGTGAAAAGGTGCGTGACAGGAGCAGGAACACCCAGCTGGGAGAGAGGAGGGAAGCTAGGGCGGGATCCTTGCCTGATCCCACTGGGGCCTAGTCCTTGTTTTTAATTTTCTGTCTCCCAGTGGCCCTGCCCAAAGATTGTTCACTCCCTCACCCCACTGTCACCAGTTGTTCATTGCTTGCTGTGCACTGACTCATCTCCTTGAATTTGCCTTGCCTCTACTATTAATATGCATCAAGTACTTCACCTTTTCCTTCTTGGACATTATTGCTGCTTTCTTCCAACACACCATTTACTAAACAAATATTTTTTTCCTCTGAGCTTTTCTAAACAAATTCTTTCCCCCTTCATGGTTTGGGTTAAGGATGGAGCACAGACATAGAAGAAATGAAGGTTCTCACTCTTCTAGATGGGATGTGAAGATCTGCTTAATGATCTTTGTGCAGGTGTTGAAGCATACTCTCTGTCTCATCGACCACAGAAATATGTTTCTTTCTGTTGCAGAAGAAATCTAGTCATTCTAGCCCTGTATTTTTCACTCCAGGTTTACTAGGAGGGGCTGTAACAAGGCATGTGCTTCTTCAGCTAGGCCCAGGTGCTCCACAATGGAAACAGGGCAGCTGGCGTCCACCCCAATCCAGGCTACTGACCAATATGTGGGACCTGCATGCTGGGGGAAACAGCCTGGATGTCTCCTCCACACACTGCAGCAAGCATGGGTGGCAAAGCCCTGTGGACTAGACAAACCACTTCTTGTTCCCTCTGCACATTGAAAATAAATGTTTATGCTTTCCTGCAGTCAGCTCCTCCCATGTGCAGGGTCAGCAGGGTAAACACACATTTTGCACTTGAAGTAAGCGAAACTGGTTTTTTCTGAGAGCTTTGCTGGAGGGACACTCACAAGGGAAAACTCAATAGGAGAAACATACTGAAAGAGGAGAGAGTGGAAAGGATGCCTCATTATTCATTGGGGTCCCCTCTGCTCACCCTCTATGGTTTAGGATTCTGACCCACTGAGGATCTGTTTCCCACCCTCTCCTATTCTGAGCAAGGAGAGCTGAATTTTTCCAACTCAATTTACCCCATAACATTTCACTTCTGGAGAAATACAACAGAATTGTACTTAGCAAGAGCAAAGTGTTGGAGAGGCCTGGCTGTATCACTGACCTGCAGGGGGCTGCTGCTTTCACCTTTGTCCTTAAGGGACACAATGCCAGGAACTGCTTTCTGTGGTCTGGCTAGCATGGTTTTGGGTCTCTTTGCCTGGTGCTGGACTGGCCCTTCTCTTAGCACACTGGATTTTTGCAGGTTTTTTTGGGATGTTGCAGACATACTACCCCCTGACACTGTCAGCAGGGCCCAGGTAAAATCTTTCACATGGGGGGCTGTTTTTCCGGAACACCAGGCAGCAATGTCCACACCTCCTGGCAGCAAGACTGGAGTTGTTTTACTAGTGTCATAATCCATGTCCACCCACAGCATCAGTCCTGAACCGTGGTGTTTACATTAAAAACATGCCAAGCATACTTTTGGAGGGACATAATAATGATAATAATCTTGTTTATGTAATAAAACTAAAAAAAAAAAAAAAAAGAGAGAGAGAGAAAGAAAAAAAACCAAATAAAACCAATCAAGCTTGGTGAAGCCAGTCATCATATAGATAATGTAAATGACAGAAGGAGTGGCTCGATGCTGCCTCATGAGAGGCGCTGGCCCTGTGTTTGCAGGCACAGTAAGCCACTGTGTGGACATTGAAGTGACATTTAGACTGAGTGTCTTTACAGGAATGCTCCCAGGCAGCCAGCTGTTGCCATGGCCAGGTCAAGAGTAGCCATACAAGTATGGTGGAGCAGAACAAGCACAGATACAGGAATTCAGCACGTGTAGCTGGCCCTGCAGAGTGCTTTTCTCGTAGCTCCTAAGCAGGTGTGTTTCATTTCTATGCAGGCTGGTGGCACCACACTCGGCAGGGCACATGGCACGGTGGGGCAGGGACAAACCAAGCACTGCACCCGCCTTTATAAATGGACATAGAGCAGGTGGGTATGAGCATCCCAGAGGGAAACAAAGCACTCTACATACACCCAGCGATGCCCGCACGGGCGCTGACACGAAGCTGACACCTAGAGATGCCTGTCCCAGGCTTCCTGGGGATTCCACCGGCGGGCTGCAGGCATTCTGGCATCCAGGCGAGACCACCCTGGAGCTCCAGGCCCGCGTTACGGGGCTCTGCGGGTGCCCAGCGCCGCAGCGGGCCGAGAGCCCCGCGGGCCCGGCCGGTCCCTCCCGCCCCCGGGGGCGGTGCCGGGAGCGGGGGCGGAGCGCNGAGGGCGGCTGCCGAAGAGGAGGAGGAAGAGGAGGAGGAGGAGGCGGCCGAGGCGGGTAGCGACAAGGTGAGGACGCGCGGGGGCGGCGGCTTTTGGGGCAGGGGGGCAGCGCTGCCTCCCCCCACGGGCCCGGACCGCGAGTGGGGCTCCGCGCTGCGCTCCCGGCCCCGGCAGCAGGGACCCTCCCGGGACCCTCCCGGGCTGTAACGCGGCCCCGCTCTCGGGTGACGGGAGTAGAGAAAGGGCCAGGTGCCAAGTTAGGGGTTGCGGGCCCACGCGTGTTTTACCCCATTGCCATTCTCCTGTGGAGGGACCGAAATGGGAGCGGCCGGGCTCTCTCCGGGCCCGCAGCGAAAGCTCAGCGCCGTAGCTGCGTGTCGTGTCTCACCTCTTGACGAGGGAGCTGATGGCGTGGTGTGACCCCAGCCGGCTGCTGAGCACCACCCGGCCGCTCCCTCACAGCCCTCACTGCCCCCTGCCCGGTGGGATGCGGAGAAGAGTCGGGAAAAAAGGTAAAACTCCTTGGTTGAGACAAGAGCAGCTTAATAATTGAAGTGAAATAGTAATATTAATGAAAATGGAGATAACAAAAAGGCGTATAAAACCCAGAGAAGTGCAAGTGGTGCAGAATACAATTGCTTCACCACCTGCCCAACAACAGGCAGAAGTCAGCCTTTCTGAGCCAGTACCCCCCAGGAAAGCCTTTGGCCAGGTCAGATCAACTGTTCTGCCCATGCTCCCTCCTGGATCCTTGTGCACCTCCTCACTGGCAGAGCACGGGAAACAGAAAAGTCCTTGACTTGGGCTAAGCACTGCTCAGCAAAGCCAACACATCAGTGTGTTATCGACATTATTCTCCTGCTAAATCCAAACACAACACTGTAGTAGCTGCTAGGAAGAAAATTAACTCTGTCCCAGATGAAACTGGGACAGTGGCCCAGGCAAAGAGCATGCTTCTGTGTGGTTGGGCCAGTCCAGTAGCACTGGAACTAACTCAGAGCAGTGATCTGCTCCATTTAAAGGCTGTGTCAGCATTTCCCCAGCAACTCTCTCTGCTTTATGGCCTGTTAAGTGATAGGCATTCACCTCTGGCCTGGAAAGGACTTACAGTATGACATTTCTGCTAAGGCAAGAGGTTTTTGAAATACTAAGTCTATGCATCAGGTTCATTACAGTGGCAAAACAGCCACAGTGCTATTCTTTTGTTTGCTGTGGAGTTAAGGCTTATCTCTACAAAAGCTGAGCACATCACCACATCACAGTTGCTAATTGTCTGAATAAAATGAAAGAGAAGGTCTCATTTGGGTAACTGGAATTGAAGTTTAAAAAAAAAGCTTTCTGATTGCTAAATTGAGGTAGCAATACGTGTGTTTTTACTTGAATCAGTAACTGCTTAAACTTGCATGGATGTCGATGTTGCAGAGTATGTAGTCTGCCTTAGGCGTTGTGGCAAGGAACTGGAAAGTGAAACTCAAGACTGTTTATTCCTTGCTTCAGTTGCTTTAACTAAAAGCCAATGAACTTGCAAATTTGTAGTGCTGTATGAAGGGCTGTGATCACATAAGGTAGTGTTTAGACTATAGCTGTGCACAGTATTTCTCTGTAGATGAGAATTAACTTTAAATGTAATTTCTCATTACAGTGTGCTCCAAAAGCTGTTTTTCTGTGGAGATACTCTGGTTTGCTTTATTTTGCAGAGTAAGTTTATTTCTGAGGTGTGCAGTGAGCTGCCTTCAGAGAATTCCTGCTGCTTGAAACTTCTGCTACTCAGACCTCCAAAGAGTGCCTCTAATCTTGGTTTACCTGTGTGATTTTGAGAGAGGAAAGTGCTGTCCTTACTTACAGGCCTGCTGTGGTTTTACTCTAGCTGCTTGGCAGCCTAGTGTTTCATCCCATTTAGGATGATGTTGGGCAGCCAGGAGGCTGGTGCTGTGTGTGCAGGCAGGATGCTGGTTACAGGAGATGGATTTCCATGTGCATACATTTGTGGTCACTTGGACAACAGATAAGGAAAGCCACTTCCACTGCACAAGAGACTTTCTTGTGGGTTATTTGTGGGACCCCCCATGTTCCCACTGGAGTTGTTTAATGCATCTGCAATGTGCCCAGCACTGGTGACCCTTGTCATGGCTCACAAGTGACAGTAAGGATTGATTTTACATATGAAGCTGGCTTTAGTGCCATTGGTAACTGTAGAGATAAACCAGTATTTTGTACTGAGGTTTCGATTAGTGGGTCACAGCTTGGGACTCTTTAGAATATGAGCACATGTGTAATGTCTGCTGTAGGTGATTTGATGAGCAGCGTGTGGTCATCAGGATTCACAGGTGTCACATTATACAGCTTCCTAGATGGTTATCACTCTGCTCTGTCTCTTGCCTGGACTTTACAACAAGTGGATGCTTTTATTGTCCTCTGGCTATTTTGAGATGACCTTTTTGGTGTGGTGATCCTGTATTTGGATTCAAAACTGGTTCTTTGGTTGATAACTACTCAGGATAGCCATCATGCAGTGGGTTTGCACTGCTTTCTAGAATGCAGGTCAGAAACATCACCCTCTTCATCACTTGTAATGAGGGAGAAAACTTCTTTCTTTGGATTTTAATGTGCTTTATTCTTTACTCCTGTTGGCCCAAACCAAGCCTTCCAGATATATAAACATGAACACTTTTTTGCCCAAGTAGAAAAGCCCTCTGTGCTTGGCAAAGAACTCCAGAAACACTAAATATGTCTGAAGGTTCTTCTGTGTTCTACTTGGAACCCTGTTTTCAGTGTGCTGTCTGGTACTTTTCATGTTACACTTGCTATGTCCATAGATACTCATTTCCTACTGAATTTAAGTGAAGCTGTTGGGTTTCCCCCCCCTCATTTCCCCCTTTTTGTCACTAATTGGAAACAACTGGTAGCTATTTCTATATTGATATCGTTTCAAAGGAAAGTTAAATTCATTGGTTTTATATGAAGGAATATGATGTACACTTTGTGAAAGCTTCTTGAAGTTCCCAAGCTCTGCAAGTCTTAGTGTCTCCAGTTCTTCATTAGCTTGTTGAGCTGGTGACATTTTGCAAAATTGCTGTGAACATGGCTTTGCCTTGTAGGGCCCTGCAATTTCATTAGTTTGTTGTTTTCTTTGTATTGTCCTATGTCATGCAGGAGTGATTTTTTGGTTGTCACTTTCTTACCTCCTGCTGCGCACCCTGGCTGCTCTTTTCCTAAGAATGTCTGGTCAAAGTGCCTTCATAAATACTCTGGGAGCATTGGGGAAAAAGAGGAATGACTTGGCATTCAGATACTTAATATGTATAAATCAATTAAAGATTTACAAGCTGATCTGCATGTGTTTGTGGTTCTTTTAAAATTTCAATTGTTTGCATTCTTTGCTAAAAAGCAAGATACAATGCTTTCAAATGCTTCCAAAAAATTAGTGTATCCTGGAAGAAATCATACAGTTTGTGTTGTACAGAGTTGTTAGAGTAGGACAGGGAGGGGGAAGTGTGGTCATATTGGATTGCTGGCTGTTAATTATTTGTAATGACAACAAGCTTGGGATCACTGAATGCTGTTTCTCTTGTGGTATTGAAAAATCTGTTTCTGTTCCATGAGACAGCCCTTCCAGGGAATCAGTTGCCAGATAAGTTGCCCAGACCTGCGAAGCTCAGTTTGGCACTTGGATCTTTGATGCCCAAAACCTCCCAAACTGCTGGGAGATAAATGAAATTCTAATTGCAGTATAGCCTATTGTGGATCTATCTGTCTGCCACGGATCACTTAGTTACTTCATTGGGATTACTTCTCTTGGAGTACCCTAAAAATGGACCAGTTTAATTTTCACAGAGAAGTCTGACCCCTCTATGCTTTCTGCTACAAGCATGGTAATAACAATAAGGGCAGACTGTTTCCAAGCCTCTGTTTTCTTGCAAATGGTGATGAATTAATACTAGTGCAGAGAGCGAAGGGTCTGTAGTTTCCAGTCATTGATTCCGTGTGTGCAGGTCTCTTGCCTGTGTTTCTGCATATGCCAGGCTTTAATAGTTTGGAAACAAAGGTTTCATTATTCAGGATCTTATGATACTTTGATATCTTGGCCTCAGAGGAAAGTATCAAGGTACACCTAATTAAATACCCTATAACGTGTTCTAACTGAACTATTGACTTTACTATGGAACTTGTGAGAGAGACTGCAGAAAGATCAAAGATGGAGGAGAAAACTTACTTGGAGTAACACTTAGATTTATAAAATGACAATAAGTAAATTCTTTTGGTCATTAACTTTTTCACATAAGTTCTTGGACAATGGCTCCATTTTTTCAATTGCTCTTCATAGAGATGTTACATTTTCAAAGAAGAACATATTTGCTGTCTACTTAAAAGTTCCTTATGGCATCCTGGAAAAATGCTGTACAAGAGGGACGTTGCAAGTGCCTTTGTAACCAGAATAATTCTGGTGCGTGGTTTGCTTGGCATGTATTAATTGTATGGAGGGTGTGTGGTACAAAACAGCAATTCAGAAGTGTGTGGCCTTTTAGATGATGAAAGATGGAGATGTCTGTTTTCTTCTCCATGACACATGGCTGTGTTTCGTGAGCTGTTGCAAAATAGCCAGCAAGCAGACATCCCCATGGAAGCTTAACTTATGGCAAGATGTCACATGTTCTGAATGCCTGGTATGGAGGCTCAAGCTCACAACTGGCTGAGTCTCCCCCTTTGTATTTGTGGTCTTGTACAGAAGATTTAGCACAAGGATGAAAGTCTTGTCTTTTGAGGATACCAAACTTAAACCATCTACCCCTTACAGACACTTTGGGTGTGAGTCAAGCAGGCAGGAGTGGCACACTCTCTGTGCTGTGTATGAATAGTTCTGTCACCTGCAGTTTGAAAACTCCAGAAAAAAAATCCAAACACCGTGGATAAAACACTTAATTTGGAGTGGAGATTGAAAGGTTTCCCAGGCACTTAGGACAGTACAACCTGTGCTGGTTTCAATTAACCTTTGAAAACCTCATAAATACCTGCTCACAGTGTTGTACCACAGCATTTCCCACGGACCTTCACAAGTCCTTGATGTTACAGTGTACTAAGCTTGGCCACAGCTCAAATCTGAAGAGGAGGAGAAGGAAGGGCTGCTTGGGTTTGTGTTGAACTTCAAAACTGCTTCTACAAGGGCAAGCTGCAGTAACAAGGCTCTCAATTTTTATTTTTTTTTTTAGTGCTTTCATAGTGATTAACTTAGTGTTTCCTTCCATAATGACCATTGTTATTTGTGGCTATAAACTGGAATGTTTGAAATCAATCACATAAAATAATTTAGAAAATGATTAGCAAGAAGATCTTGTCCCTCAGTGATGAGGTTCTAAGCACTTAATGATGCAGAAGACAATTAACTAGCTTTTAGTGAGCAATGTCCTCTTTGGCCCCTGACTTTACAAATTAAATGCCTTATTCAGGAAATTGTGGTGGCTGTCATAGCAGTTAACTGGAAAATAAAGCATTCATGGTAATTTTTGAATTACATTGCACAGGGAAGTTGAAGGTAGTTGAGGTGAAAAAAAAAATGCACCCAGTTTTAAGCAACTTCCAGGTTGCACCAGCCAAACTCCCATGAGCTACTGAAAATCACATCAGATCAGCACAGACTCCTTCTCCAGCCTGGTTAGATACTCTGAAGACAGCTTGGCCTTGTGAATTCAGATGTTAGAAGTAGAAAATTTAAAATATTGCAGGTGATGAGGTGGTTATAAGTGATAGTTGTGTGTTAAAGATCAGAGGGACAAAACTAAGTATGATTTTTTTTTTCAATTATTAAAACCCAATCATTTTCTGCAACACCAAAGTGGGATAAAAAAGTTTGGAGATATTCTTAGTTCTGAGTGCTTAGAAGAGAGAACATCTCTGCCATCTGCAAGCAGGGATTAATATTAAAGTCGCTAAGTCATGGTCTTAGGGCCAGGATTACTGCCCGTCATCTGTGCGGTGAACGGTGTCTCCCAGGACTGTACAGACAGCCTGCTGCACTCCAGAGCAGCTCACAGCACTTGGAACATGGCTTTGGGAGAGGGCTCTCATCCCCCCAGTTGCATCTACAGTTGATCTCCTAGGCTATGGTACAACATTCTGAATAACAGGGTTGGGAGTGTGGTGATTTGTTATTTATTTAAGGGCTTTTTCAGGCGTTCTGAAATCTGGACCACATTTTATTTGCTCTTGTTACTTGTATTAATTATAGGCAGAGTCTGCCTAATAATGATTCAGCTGTGGGGTTTCAAGGTCTGGGGAAGCATTGATCACCTTTTTGAGAGAAGTAAATGCTGTAAAATTGAGGATTTCACCTTGGGCGTCTGTGTGGTACAAGTGAATGAGAAAAACCCAGGCCTAACTTAAAAAAAAAAAAGAGGATGTACCCACTTGCCTTGTGCATGTGTACAGTGCCAGCTCACTGTCTCGGGTTCTAAAAGGTTAAAAGCGCTGTCTAAATGGAAGGCATTCGATTTTCCCTCGGGTCAGTGTCCCTGGAGAGGCGGGGGAGGGTCCGAGGTTGGAGCCTGCCTGCAGCACCCTGGTCAGCTCCTGCCCCCTGGCCCCCTCCACCGTGTGGAGGTGTGGGCTCGGCCCTGGGCTTTGGGTGAGCAGCTTTTTATCTTCTGCCTCGTGTTGTTTGCAGAGGCCAGGCACTGGGACAGAGGTTACACCCAAGTGCAGCTGCAGGGAAGAGCCCGTGGATTATAAACACAGTAACCACACTGGGCTTGGGTGGGATGGCTGGGGGTGTAGGGACCTAAATTCTGTGGTGTCTTGTAGTGGGGGCAAAAGAGAGGATATACCTCTGCTGGCTTGGAAAAAATGACAAAAATACTCAGAACAAGGGAGGAAAATAATTGTTAAGAAAAAGTAGGGAAGAAAAGCAGAAGTTTCTAGTTAGTGGAAACAGAGGAGAATGGAAATAAAGAAGAAAGAACTGAGGTGAGGAAGTTGGAAAGAGGGGCAGATGGAGAAATAGCATATAGCAGTGGAGAAGAAAGTTTTAAAGCAGTTACTTAACAGTCTCCAGAACTGTTAAGAGCTGATGAACTTGAGGAGCAGGGCAGCCTGTTTGAGATTGTAAGAAGGTGAGGTGAGTCAAGGAGGTCAGGAGGAAGTTCATGTCTCAAGAGAGCCAGACACTGAGCTAGAGATTGCTCTCTGCATTACTGCTGTGCCAGGGCTGAGTACAGATTTCCAGCTCCCTGGAGCTGTGCTGTTTGCAACTTTAGAATGAGTGAAGTCACCCTTAATGTTGGCTTTAACTGAGGAAAAAATAGTCCTGACAGTGTGCTCTGAGAGTTGGTGACAATTTGTACACTGTCACCAAAATATGTAGTGCCTGTTTTGCATTTGTGGTTAGAGACACAGTCTGTCTAGATGATGTCTTCTCTAGCAGTCCTCAGCCAATACTGAAGGAAGAATCGTAGTGCAGCAGTCATACACAGAATTATTTTGAGTAATACTGGGCTTGTGGGACACTTGGTCACTTCACAGTTTGGTTTTGGATTGTTCTTTTCAAGCCCGAGGGTTCAAGCCCTACCACGTGTAAAACTGCCAGCAACCTCTTCTCATTGGATAAAGGGACTGTTTCTTCACGAGTTACATTTCCTTTTTTTTCCTTCTTAATGTGACATTAAACCTTCTCCTTATTCCATAGAAGAGTAGCTTGAGATGTAGATGAGGGAATGTGTTAGAGGCTTGGGGATTTCTGGCAAACTCCAGTATTGTGTGTCAGCTGTAGTATTTCTGGAAACATATATCCATGAAAAAGTGATGCCTAGAATGGGAGGTTTCTTGCATAGAGCAGGTAATGTCTCAACATCCAAGCACAGGCCTTCCTATAAACATTTACTGGCATACATTTGTCTCCTACAACATCTACAGTTTCACTAGTACACCATTGTTGTCTTTTAGAAGGTAATGCAGATATTATCAGTTCCTAAAGTAATGTTTGACTCAGAATACTCTTTTCTGACAAAATAGCTGATAATCTTTCATTTTGTCTTGAGTTTTCTGATAGTTTTATTTTTCTTTTTGTGATAGGAAGTGGATTTGGAAGAAAGACTTCATGAGCTGGACCTTAGAAGTGATTCAGATATTCCTGATGTTCCTCCACCAACAGACAGCACTCCAGAAATCCTCAAGAGGGCTTTGTCAGGCTTGTCTGCCAGGTATAGTGAAACAAAGAGCTTTCAAATTTAACAACTGGTGGCTAAAATTCATACAGATTATATTGCAGTTTTAAGTCTTGTACTGCAGTTTTAAATTTCATATGGTAGATGTGAAAATTCCAAGGATAAATTGTTGCTGGATATTATTGATTTATTTATGCTTTGATAGTCCCTTCAGTGGAATATTTTTTGCATACACTTGTATTTATCCATTGCATGCTTTTCTAAGTAAACATAGTTCACATAAATATCTACTGAGTCT
Source organism: Pycnonotus jocosus (assembly GCA_013400435.1). Taxonomy (NCBI): domain Eukaryota; kingdom Metazoa; phylum Chordata; class Aves; order Passeriformes; family Pycnonotidae; genus Pycnonotus; species Pycnonotus jocosus. The sequence goes on along the minus strand of VWYP01018217.1, from coordinate 43,031 downwards.
GAGCATTGCAATAAGATGGGCTAAAGAATTTGAATTGCAGAATGATTATTTCTGGAGGTTGTAATAAGCTGATTTTCTACCTCCAAGATTAAGAGTTTATGAATGAAAAGATGTGTAAATTCTCAAGATAAGGTTTGATAGATTTTTGCGACGTTTCTACTTCTAAGTAGTTTGCTGTATAGTTAAATACATCACAGCTGATATGTCCATAATTTCTAAAGCAATGCTCATTTTTTTTTTCCTGCTGTTTCTTTTCAAACTTAGGTTTCTTCCTCCAGCCTCCCAGGAGCTTGATGGCCCACAAATGTGGGGGGATGTGTATGTGTACAGATAGACAGATAATTGTGTGGACCTGCATATTCATGAAGGCTATCAGATAAAGTTCCCTGTATAATTTTTTATGCAGTCCCTTTACAGCACCTGATCAGTCAAACCCTTTGGGGGCAAGCAAGTTGGATTATTTTTTTCACTAATGCAATAAAAGAGCATTTAGGTGATAGCAAAAAGCTACCTACTAAAATGGATATGGGTGTCATATATACATTATGCTCAATATAACAAACCAAGCAATATACAGTGTATATTCTAGAAGCAACTTAGGTCTTGCAAGAGTCAAAAGAAAGATCTCTAATCCAGACTATAATTAAAACCTTCCAAATCCCTGTAAAAAAACCTGGTCTCCTGCAGATATCTCCAACAGCACTGTGAAAAGAATTTTTTGCCTTGCTCATTTTCTAATCTGTTGTCTCTGTCTGTTATGCCCATGAGATATAAGCAGATGTAATGTTTCAGGTTCTAAAAAGCCTGTGTCTAAACTGCACCAGCTGTGAGCAGAATGTGATATTCTCCATTGCCATCACACTGCAAGGAGTGTCTGTTTCAGAATTGTGTTAAGTGTGTAGGTCTTAGGTCTCCAAATCAGACTTTTCCAAAGGGCATGGTGATACCTCAAAGCCTGCGACTAAGAGGTGCAGGTGAAACCTTCCCTGTTTCACACGCTTGAAATTCTTTATTGGAGTGTTTGCACAAAGGTGTACAAAGGGTGCTTTGAGTGAAAAATTAAATTCTTGGTGCTTCATGAATGCTAGAGTTGAAACGACCTGCCAGTTCAGTAGCCAGCAGTCCCAGCAGAGCTGCTGTCATCATGTGCAACATGGGTGGGTTGCACTGTAACTCTCAGAAATATGGATATTCCTTGTCTTTGACCCTTGAAAGAAAAAGTATCTATAACTTTCTAGCAGAGAGTTAGGATACAATAAACTTGTCCGGTGGCTTCCTAAATTCTGGAGTTTCTTGTCTTACTGAAGTTACCTTTCCAGTGCTGTGCTTGCCAACACTCCCAACCCTCTGTGTGGTATTTTAACATTACTCATAAAGGAAGCTGAATTCCTCTGGAGGAGGCTTGCTCACTATGGATATGCCACCAGGGCCAAGCTGCTGCTGTGTATCCCATATCACAGAGCAACATAAAACATGTTGTGATAAAGCCTCTTCTGCCTCTGTTCTGATACATAAGGCAAATCCAATTAGTGGCTGTAGTTACCTGTCAATGAGTCACATCATAGAAAATCAAATTATTGTCATTGAAGTTTACATTAGAACTGGAGTCTGATTCAAAAGTAACACTGAATCAGGTGTGTCTCCTGAATCAGATGTATCTCCTGATGAAACAGTGAAGCACAAGGCTGATGCAAAGCAAAACATTAGAAAGAATGGCTTCAGGCTATAGTAGGGGGCTTTGTGTTTAGCAGTAACTTGTGATCAGTTGTTTCAGCGGACACTTAGAGGAAATGGCCTCAAATTGTGCCAAAGGACGTTTAGGTTGGATGTTCCAAAAATTTAATTTAGGAAAAAGGTTTGGAATTAAACCTTTGGGGAGATTTAATTTAGGAAAAAGGTCAAGCATTGGAACAAGCTGCCTGGGGAACTGGTGCAATCACTATCCCTGGAGGTATTCAAAAGATGTGCAGATGTGGCAGTCAGGGACATGATTTAGTGGTGGACTTGGCAGTGCTGGGCTAACAGCTGGACTTGATCTTAAATGTTTTTCCAGCTTAAATGATTCTATAGAAATTTTTATTCTGTTTTCCTTAGGTAGCCACCGACAGCTACAAAGGTCTACAAGGACAAAAGTGTACAGCTAGTCTGACCCATCAACCCCCATTGTCACATGTTCTCCAGTCCTGGTTCCAGCACTCACAAGAGTACAGGACTGCTTCCAATAGACAACCCTCTACCTGGCAAAAGAGCTACTTTGCTGCTCTAGAAAGTTGATGGTTACTTTTTCAGAGGTTACTCCTCAAAGAATAATTTGTTTTTATTACCTGGCAGCCTTTCTCTCACATGCCAGCCTTTGCATGGCTGGGCCCCATCAGTCTTGCAGTTGACGTGATGCTTTTTGAGGGTCCTGATGTATTTTCACAGCAGCTTCAATATGGGGTTGTACAATTCATTGCAATTAGCATTTGGCAGGACTGAGGCAGCACAGGGGAAGAAAGGTGTCTAACTTTGATTTCTTTTACTGTGCATTGTGTTTAGTTGGATAGTTGCTTGATTCTGTGTTTCTTGCTATGCATTGATTAAACACAAAAACTCCTGCTATTCCCACTGTTTCTAATACAGTTTAATCTCTAGTTAGCAGAGGAAGAGGAATTTATTTTCATTTATAACTGTTTGCCTTTTTTTTTTTTTTAATAGATGGAAAAATTGGTGGATTCGTGGAATTCTCTCCCTAGCTATGATTTCTGGGTTTTTTCTCATTATATATCTAGGATCATTTATGCTGATGCTTCTGGTAAGTTTATTTGAATGCATTCTTCTGTGCAAGACTTTTTTGATCTCTCAATTCATCATGCCTAAGCTGAAAGGAAACTGCATGGACAATTCAGTGCTATTGTCTTTTATTTCTGTAGATGTAAATATTTTTGTAAAACACTTGAGGGTTCCAAAATTGGACTTTATAGATTAAGGACTTATATACTGTAATTAGGTTTTTTTTTTTTTTTTGGTAGGAATTAAAGTAACTCCAAGAAGTTGAATTAGTGTTGCNTTAAGGACTTTTTTTCTGTAATTATTTTTTTTTTTTTTTTTTGGTAGGAATTAAAGTAACTCCAAGAAGTTGAATTAGTGTTGCCTTACTTTACTACTACCATCCATTTCATTGACTAGTTTGTATCACCTAATGTTGCGTGTTGAGGCTTGTTTTAAAAACAGACTAAAATAAGACCAAAACCAATTCAAGAAAAACCCCAGACCACTAACAACAGCAAAAATCTAAAAAAAAAAAAAAAAAA